>NDXZ01010451.1:0-16051 GCA_003055125.1 Paykullia maculata
AATATGTTTTTTAACAGTGGCTATAAAGATTTTAATATATAGAATTTGATCCAGTTAAAAAAAAACGAAAAGCTTTCCAAGCAACACAGATTGTTCGTAACGACGTCGGTACGACGTCTAAAGACGACTCCGACCGACCCATTGGCGTCATACCGACCATGCTACGACTTAAATTTGAACCATTTTGGGGAATAGGAATCCTGTTCTTTGCCGATCGCCACTTTAAAGACCAACGGTGTACCAATAACGACCAGAGGAATGAAATGGTTTTCTTTCCATTTAGGTGACTGATTTTATTATGATATTGGTCGACCTCATATAAATAAATTTATCTCAAGCGACTAATATTACTTGAAAACTGGTCGGATAAGTTCTTCTTTTTATTTTCTTTTTGCGAATCTATACAAAAATGGATGTGATTATTTAATATATTTTACAATTAAATGCAAAACTACAAATCGTTGGAACGGCAACGCTTAAAATTTTACTGATAAAAAAACAACGCGCCATCAAAATCGTTTTATTTTCAGGAAAATATTTTTTTTAAAAACTTTTAAACAATTTTTTTCAGAGACATTTATTTTCATTAAAAATATTTTTTTATATTATTTATGCAAAATTAAGTGAAAATATATCATTTCCATTGATTCGGGCGTCTTAAATTGCATTTAAACAATTTTTTTTTTAATATTCATCATTAAATTTTTTATCATGGCAAACATTTTTTCCATAATATATGGTGGCTATGTCTATGGTGTGTATCATGGATTATCAACCGAACACATTTCAACCAAAAACGAATAATAGTCGCTTTTTTGGAAATTATATATATACGACTTGCCAATTACTAGCGTGTTAAAAAAAAGTATGTTGCACATATTTCGTTAGAAAAATGACGGTCGTTCAGCGACCTCAAATGACGTCACTACAACATTGCAAGGTGACTAAAAGCAACGATTCATTGTACAACGTCGCTCATTGTCGTATCGTGGTCGGTAAATTTATTAAAAATCTAGCGACCAGAAATGTATTATAATTGGACTGAAATGAATTAGAAAGATTTCTTACCAAATCCGACCATTCAAGTCGTGAAATAGTCAGATTGTGTTGCTTGGGTTAAAAACTGGAACTATCGCATTTTGTTCTCATTTGTGATCATATGTTTATTAACATATCAGAAGTTTTATTATTTACCTTAACCGGGAAAAACAGTTAGGTTCGCAAAAGATTTAATTCAGTTGAATTTATTTAAATGAAAACATTAACAAATCAGTTAGGATTGTTAAAGCCCAGTTCCGGGAAAATCTTTGTGTAAGGGCTACATAAAATTATGGACCAATTTCAGCCAAAATCAATAGGCTCCACCTTGGACACAGAAAGCTATGTGTACCAAAGTGTATTCATTATATTATTACAAGGTTTCCGCGGACCCCTTTCGTGATTAGCATGAATCACGTTATTAACATATATTTATTATTTATTTTAATCCCGTAACAAGCATAGCAAGGAGTATAAGAAATCGACTTTGTTGAAGGTGCGTGAATAGAACCTAAGCGAGCATATATCGGGATGTTTTCTTTTTAATTTGCGTGAATCTGGCTAATTTTGTTTCCACTTACATAAGCGTGCATAAGTATGAGATAATTTCTTGGTCATAAGCGTTAATAATTGTATGTGAAAAGTTATTAACGATCCCATCTCTATTAGAAATTACTCGGTGGCTGTAATAGAATAATACCCTTTCATTTATATTTTATTAATGGTTATTCCAAACAGTCTGACAGTTTCAGTAGTTGTTTTTTCTCTTACGTGACTCATCTATTGGTAATTTATGGTATTTTAGGGACTAACGGTTTGATAGAACCCTTTTTTTATAGACTCTTACTTTATTATAAATTTTTGATAACTTTTCAATTTATTTCAAATATTATTTAATCCAACAACTTATTAAATTTGTTTCTCCAACTACATACATATGTATGTATGTTTTAAACATTATGTAAGTGTATATCTGTGTGTGTTTTTTTTCCATTTAATAGTTATTTGGTGAAATCGTCATGTTGGCTAGTGCATCCGTATCCGGTTTATATTATCGCATAATGTCAGATGCTGCCCACACTCGTACGGTTGATGGTACACGAACCGGCATCGAGCAACGTGTCAAATTGGAATGCGAACGTGAACAACAGGAACAATTATTGCTGAGTGTAATACCAGCTTACATTGCAGCTGAGGTAAGTTGTTACTTATACACATACATACATACAAACATACCTAATTTATAAGCACATAGTTGCAGATACATAAATCCCATTTGTGCTTTTTTTATTTCAATTTATCCATGTTTTGTTGCTGTTAAATGTTGCCGTTTTTAATCTGTTTTATTTTATTTTATTTTTTTGCTTGTTTTGTATTGTTTGGTTTACTGTGGTTTACTCTTTATTCTTTATGTTTATTTAAGGTCAAACGTAGCATAATGCTGAAAATGGCTGATGCTTGCCAAAGGGCTGGTGGCCAAACGAATTCATCGGCCACACGTTTTCATGAGTTACATGTTCAACGACACAATAATGTTTCTATTTTATATGCAGATATTGTTAATTTTACACCATTGTCCGAACAATTGACAGCCAGTGATTTGGTAAAGACATTGAATGATCTTTTTGGGCGATTCGATCAAATTGCACAGGTGAGTTTTGAATAGAAAATAAGTTTTACAGAAAGATTTGAAAAGTAAATAGTAGTAAAGTTATGGTTAAGTTATGCTACATAATAACATACATACATATAAGTATGTATATAATTTTTATTAACAGGCAATGATTTTCAAACATACATATATTCCATTGGAATAATCAAATTTTCTAAAATCTTATATAATTATTGTACATGCTTTTTGCATCTATTAAAACACCTACACTTTGATTTAGTTAAAGTTCAGCTCTTTTATATGATTTACAAGGTTCTAGTTTATTAGTTTTGTTTTTACTCAGTTCAGTTCAGTTCATTTAATTTAATTTTCTTTTTTTGAATTATTCTTTAAGGAAAATCATTGTTTGCGCATTAAAATCCTGGGTGATTGCTATTACTGTGTATCTGGACTGCCAATCTCTAGGCCACAACACGCCTCAAATTGTGTCAATATGGGTTTACAAATGATTGATGCCATTAAGTAAGTTCAATTTATATTCAAGTCTTTATTCTGTTAACACATAAAATACAGGTGGTTTCTTACGTCAACACTTTATTTTATTTATTTAATTGTATGTTTCTGTTTATTAGTATTAGAGATAGGATCATGAGTAAATTTCGATTGTCAATCATGCACGCTCAAGAGCAAAAATTCTACTTATACACACACAGTCGTTTTTTTTTAATTTAATCATAAAAACTTACGCTTAAAAATTACTCACAAATAAAATAATAAAGAAACTATGGTTTTTTTTATTAAAAAAGAACATACAAAATTAAGAATTATGCTTTAATTCTCACTCATGCTCACTCTCAACATTTCTTCAATTCACGCTCTTTTTTCACACTGAAAACAAGCAACTAATCATAATACACGCTAATCTCGTGAGCGATGTCCATCTTTTATTAGTATTTGTCGTTCAAGTGAGTATGCAAGTGAATAAATACACATATTTACGACTATTCTGGAAAAATTAAAAATGATATTTTATATGAGGTCTCCTATAAAAGTATGCAACTCTGTTTAATACATTTTATATATGTTTAAAAGTTATTACATAAACTCGATAACTGTTATGTTTAAGATATTTTCTTAATGCTGAATTGTCGAAACTAGCATTCGAATATAATAAAGTAAACACATACTTGTTTGGGAATAGCCCTAATTATTCTAAATATTATAGACAAAATAACATTGTTATCATTAGTTCAAAGAAAATGTTCATATTACATTTAAAAAGGAATAATATTAAATACATTTGATTAAAACCATTACAACACGACAAAAAGAAGAGGAGTAATAACAACAATAAAGTATCAACAGGACACTTGTTAAATATTGTTTATAGGTGTTGTGTTAATGTTTCAACAGTTCAAATACACAGACAACTTAATCCAGTAATAATACCACCTGGTGAAGGAGAACAAAGGATAAACCAAACTTTTTATGTTTTCTAATGTCCACAATACAGTTAGATGTTCGTTCTGTTAAAGAAATCTGTACTAATTAAAGTGTCAATAAACTAAATAACCTTTACTTTTAGAGAGTTAAGTATATTGTATATCGTATTTATTTTGTTTTATTGTTTCTAACCTTAAACCATCAAACTGATAACACAAACTTAATTATTAAAGTCTGTGTAACATGATAAAAGGAATAATAATCTTAGGATTAGTTGATTGTAAAGGTAATTTTGTAACAAAATCGAAATAAACTTGCTTGTGGCTGTTGAGCTTAAAGGCTTTTAGTTAAGGATCTTTTAGAAGATGTTATGAATTTTTAAACAGTTTCAATTTTTTTAATAAATTAAAATTAAATATTCCTACTTAAGCTTGATAAGAGCTTAGCTCTAAATTTCTTCTAGCATAGTTTTAGTTTCATTTAGTTTTGTTTAGTTAAGTTCATTTTCGAATTAATGGCAACCATAAATAGTTTCTAAATTTGTAATAGAACATTTCTTGTCATTGGCTTTTCTTTTATTTAAAAAAATCTTTTCTTGAATAGCTTAAACAACATAACAATTTTTTTAGTTTATAAAATTTTCAAACATAAAATATTCGTTTCAAAAAGCTTTTTTGTGTTAAACACAACTAAAATTTATATTTTTCAATTTGGCAAAGCCTTTGTTTTTTGACCCAGTCAAATGCCTTTTGATAGGGGTAAAACAAAGCATTTATTTTTATGTGCATTTGTGGATGTAACCAAGTATTACTGTAAACAAAAAGTCAAAAATGTATTTACTAATACACAAATAACTTTGCTATTCGCCTGACATTAGTACATATGTATGTATGTATGTATGCCAAAAGCCATAAAATAAATCGGTTTTAGACTGTCAGCTGGAGTCCTTCACAATTTCCAGCAATTACATGTGACTCTAAATCTTATACCAGTCAGTGCTTAATAGTGCTACCGTATTAACTTCATCAAGGCACATCCTACAAACATAAATTTCCTCGATTTTTATCTTCTTCAGGTTTTCATGAGCTGTCACCAATGCAGCTATTTTGCCAAAGGTATTTAATTATAAAATTTAAACCAACTTTGTTTTCCTAAGTACCATACGAGCCTGCGTATATGTTGTTTACTCTTACTGAGTTAACTTACTGAAGGTTTTTGCCCACACTAATATATGTTTTAAAGTCACTGCAGTATCTTTATATCTATGTGTATCTGAGGTTGGGATAAAGAAAAAAATGGAAATGTTGAGATAGAAAGTAGAATACGAATAGAAATGTTTATCTTAAACCACATAAGCTTTCAAACACATTCAGGCAAAAGTCTAGAGTCTACGTTCGTTTTCCAAATGGGCTTTTTAATACTTATAACTTTTCTCCAGCATCTAACTTTTCAACAGGTGATGCAAATCATGCAGCAACCAGCCACATACTCCACCAGACTCAAAGTACAGGTCATATTTAACTCTACTGAAAATACACTTGCAACTGCTCTTTCTTCCATAAGAGAACCATCAGTTAAAATGTTAATGGTATTCTCCAAACACTTTTTGTGCCCGATAAAGTCTTTTGATCACATTAACCCTACATCATGTGCTCCATAGGCATCTGAGTATTTTTAACTGTGTTATGCTAACGAAGATGATGCCATATGTTATCTCTTTTTATACGCAGGGCTGGCATTGCGGCCGTTGTCGTTATGAAATGAAAACTGTATATTTAAGTCTACTTCTAGTTCAGTTTAGTCTATAGTCTATTCTATAGTCCGATCTAAAGTCAAGTATATAATCTGATATATTTGTATTCTACTCTACAATCCAGCATATTTTATATATTTAGTCTTATATTCCTGTTTATATTCTAGTCTATACCCAGGATTTTATTTTAGTCTGTATTATTATTTAAATAAAATTTTTTAAAGGTTAGTATTTATCAGTTTAAGTGCAGCCCTTATTTAAGTCATGTTGAAGTAAATATTCGCTTCTTTTCTACCTTTACTTTTAGGTTAAATTTATGCCAAAAGTAAGGTTAAGGTTATTTGGTTAAAATGCTATACATATGTACTTATACATATATAAAATCAATTTTTTTGTTTATTCCTACTTTTGTATTTCCCTACCACTGACTAGAAGCAACAGCCTTGAAAAATACATTCAGCTTTATTGGCATTTTTACGATTTGCAATTTAGTCATGTCAATTACAAGAAAAAGGATGCCATTGCAGAAATATCAAATATCCACCCAATGAATATATACTTTTACAATATAAACATACATATTTACACATACAAACATACACAAATTTAATATTTTGTATAGATTATAAAAAAATAAAAAGTTACAGTTTTACAATTTAAGTAAATCAAACTTTAACGAATCGTATATATGTACCTGCTGCCAGGGCAAAGTTTTATCTTAAAATCAATTAAAAACAAAACAAAAAGTTATCAATAAAATTACGTTTTTTTAAACAAATAAACAACTTTTTAAGCTGTTTGTACAAATTTAAAAATATATTACATTTAGATGTTTAAACCCAGCAAAAAAAAATTATTTCAACACTCGTCTTTCATCAATTTAAAGGCAATTTCGCTCCATTATTTAAATGTCCTGTCATTAACCTTCGGCTTTAGTAAACAAACAAAAATTACAAATAAATGTGCAACAGTTTATTTAAATAAAACTTTTTAAAACCATTTTCCCCCAACAGACACGTACGAGAGGCGACCGGCATCAATGTCGATATGCGTATTGGCATCCATACTGGCAATGTTTTGTGCGGAGTCTTGGGTTTACGCAAGTGGCAGTTTGATGTCTGGAGTGATGATGTTACTTTAGCAAATCACATGGAGAGCGGTGGTGTGGCTGGGTAAGTGTAATATTTTAATTTTTTGTTTCTCGCTAATAAGTTTTCGATATTAAAATCAACATAAAAGTGTAAAAAATTGTGTTTCTTTTTAATAAAAACAAAAAGGTTTTTCGTGCGAAATATTGCCCCCATATTCATAAACGACAAGTAAAGCTATTAAAGCTTTATAAAACAAATTTTGTATGCATGCCTTAATATTTGGTTTTAGGCTGGTCGATAATTTTTTAATTTATCAAAGTTTTATAGAGCGCTATTACCCTAAAATATTAAACCGATTTATATAAAATATATTATTCGCACTGCAGCAATTAAATACTTTTTAAATGGTAAAAACATACGCAACTCTTTCTTCTTTAGAGGAAGAGCATGAATTCATCCACAAAACATGAAAATCCCATTATGAATATTGAATAAACTTTACAAAAATATATTATACTTTTTAAAATTGTAAGCAAAATAGAAACCAAATATCTACTGATATATATAGTTAAGTAGGGTACACCTTAATCATATACATATAATCCATTTCGATGAATTTTTTTAAATTACCCGAAAATTTGTTAAAGCCATTGATTTCGTTAGTTTTATCTTTTTAATCTTTTCAAATCACTTTTGTTTAAGCCTCAAATTAACTTTAAATAACTTCACTCAAGAGAAGTTCATTTTGCGTTAAAACAATTTACCTTCATACAAAATAAATTTTAATCCAGGATTTTAACGCTTAAACAGTTTATCGTTTTTGTTTCCTTTTTGTAACGAATTCAATAAAATACAAATCCCTTTAAAACAAATCTGGCTAAACAAATCAAATTCAATGAATTGGAATCAGTTTATAAACACAACAAAAAAAAAAACAGTTGTTTTTATAAATTGAACGTGTTTTTTTTCTTTTGTCTTTGTTCTTGCTATATTCTCTTGCAAAGAAATACATAAACGTCGCTTGTTTTTTCTCTGTTTCACATTTTGCAACAATTTATTTATTCTAGACGGGTACACATCACCAAACAAACATTACAATTTCTAAATGGTAAATTTGAAGTCGAGGAGGGAAATGGTTGCAGTCGTGACACATATTTGGCAGATCATAAAATAGAAACGTATTTAATTGTACCGCCAAAGGTAAGTTTTTTTCCCAAAATTTGTTTGTAAATTAAAAACAAATTTAATGTGTAAAAATTAAAGTGAAACAAGATAGATGTCAAAATAAATGCACAATGGAGTTATTATCTTATGTAACAAAAACAAATCCCTTTTATTAGTGAATTTCTTGAAAAGTTGTTGATAAACATAAAATTGTAAAATCATCTTTTTTCACTTTCTGTTTTCTGGGCTTATAAAAAGGCATATTCATAAGGTACTAATAGAGTCCAATCAGCTGATTGTTTTCATCTGTATGTAGTGACCAACGGTCTCAAATTATGTTAATGTTAACATTTTTTTTTAAATAAATATAAAAAATTTATTTGATCTTTCATTGAGGTTTTTTTGAATCAGTTGTTAAGTCAACTGTATTTAAACTGTGGTTTTAGAAAAGTTAGAATTTAAAAAAAAATTAATATAAATTTATTTTTAAATATTAGTTTTGGCTTGAGTTCATTTTTGTGATTATTATGAATATTATGAAAAATCAAGTCCGGACACTAGCCGAGTTTAATGCATTTTCGAAACCAGTTATGGTTTTATTTTCAGCACACTTTGATCGGTATTTTTAGTGTTGGTTGTAAATATCATCTATTTACTTTACAACTTTTACAAATAAGAAAATGGGACTTTAATTTACTTCTACTAATTATGTGAGTAAGAACGAAATTTACCAACTGACAAGATCTTTCTGTTTTATTTATTTTATAAATAATCACATGTTTCTTGTTTTTATTTTTTACAATTAAAAGCTTTTTTATAATATTCTTAAAAATCGCATTAATGAACTCAAGCCAAAACTAATAATATTAATATCTACACTCAGAATATTATTAATGTAACTGATTGTAGTTTATCCAAGTAGTAATCCGTTTAGTTATTTTTAAATGAAAAAGTAGTTAAAATTCAAAGTAAAATATTTTTTAACTTGTTTGGTGAGTTATAAAAAAATAACTACAAAAAATACTGATTTTCAGTTGCAGTTTTAATTGTCAGTTAATATTTATTACCACTAATGTGAGTAGACACCAAATAAATACCGTTTCGCTTTGTAAGGGTTTTTGTCAAAGTTCCCATACTCTTTTTTTTTTTAAACGGCGAGCTAAATAGATGATTCTCATATTCAATACCAAAAATACGTATCACAGACTAAGAATTTAAATAAAATGACTCGAGCCGAAATAAAAAATTGTTGTTGGAACAAAAAGAAAAATAAAGGAATAAATAAAAAAGAAAAACAAAGGTTACTGAGAAAATAAACTGATTTTTGTTTTAAGTTAAAAACAACAGAAAAACTAGTTATTTTTACAGAATTGTGTAGGATAATTTTTTAGTGTTTGAACTTAAACCATTTGCGTTGTTAATTTTAATGAAAATCTAGTTGGTCGGGTTTTAAATGAATATCCATTTAATTTAAGCTACATTTCCAGTTAATTTTACTTAAATAATTTTTTGATTGTACATATCTAAGAAAAAGTTACTCTAATATCAAAATATTGCATTAATTGAAAATTTAAGAATTTATATTGAAATATGATTTATGTAAGTTCACTTAAATATATTGATATTAAGGTCAACATTTTGTATACATTAAAATCTGATATTTGTAACATTTTCAGATTAAAAAGTCTTAGGCCCGTTTTCACATGTTAACAATAGTAAAAGTACGGACGCTATCTGACTGATAAAAAATTTTTGGTTATCCTAAGTACCTTTATGCTAAAGTTAGGATTGCCCGACCTTTATTTTTAACGTAAGGTTTGTTAGATTACGGTTGTCTGTACTAGATGAAATTGTCAGTTTTTCTTTTTTAACTATTTAAATATGATAAACAAAAACCAGTATTGCCATAATTTGGAAGTTATACAATTTATTTTATACAGAAGTTGTAAAAAGGAAAAATAATTAAAGGTAACTTTATTAGTCACTATACCTGTAGGTACCATTAACTATTTTGAACTTTATAGTTAAGATGTGAAAACGGGCCTTATAATATTATTTAATAAAGTTTATTAAAATCTGAATTCTTATAAATATTTTTAATTTGCCTTTAATGTTTCACTGAACGTATGATTAATTTTAATTAAATACATTGAAAGATATAAGTTACTTATACGCCCAAATATTGATTCGCGGAAAACAAATAAAAAAGAAGTGTTTAACAGCGCATTCATGATACAGTTAATTAGGTGCCTCACAAAGCCAGCTGTTTTTTTTTACATTTTATCCGTAAAACTCCATACATAAAAAAAAATAATTTTATTTCTCTTAGCATCTTAAATGTCAAACTTCATACAAAACAAGTAAGAGCGCTATATTCGGCTATGCCGAATCTTATATACCCTTCTCTACGTGTATCTATGTTTGTATATTAGTAAAAAAATTTTCAAATGTTATATTTTTACCCTTAACACATACACATGTGGTAAGGGTATACATATATAGGTTTGTCATTCCGTTTGTAATTTCTTCAATATTCATTTGCGACCCTATAAAGTATATATATTCAGGATCCTTATATATAGGGAAGTCGATTTAGCCATGTCCGTCTGTCCGTGTGTTGGTTGAAATCAAGTTTTCGTTACACCGATAGGTCGCCCAAGGTTGTATGTAGTATAGTATATATACTTTCGAGAAAATCGGCATTGAAAACTGGCAAGATCCATAACTGGCTGAGACATAAGCAAAAAAAGACGACTGCCTTATTTTTTTACACAAAAAAATAATTTTTGTTTTGCGGCAAATTTGACCATTTGCCCAAATGAGCCACACAAGGTGAAGGGTATATTAAATTTGGCCCAGCCAAATATAGCGCTCTTACTTGTTTTATATTAATTTATTTATTGTCAATTTAAATGAATTAATTTGTTAAATTCAACAAAATTCTTAGTGAAAAGTTATCGCAGCTAAAATTAAAATAAAATAATAAAATTTAAAGGAACTCTTAAAAGAATATTCAACATCCTGTGCAAATTATGATGATTTTTTGCGGACTTGTAAAATTAAATTAAATTTAAATAAACTTAAAATAATATCCAAAAATTTAATTATTTTATTATTTGTTTAATAAGTTTATATTTGCGACGTTACAAAAATTATAAACCCTTAAAAATTGTGTTTTCTGGAAATAATGAGTATGTGGTTATTGCAGAGATGGAAATGCTTATGCCCTCGCAATTATTTTTTTAATACTATTTTAGGTTAAAAAAGTACCACTTTTAAGACATATGTATTTGATGCTCACAACTAATTGTTCGATCATTTCAATATTGATAAATATTGAACATAATGAATTAAAAAATAACAAGTTTTTCTATTCATTTAAAAGTTAAATTTTTTTGTAAAGTAAAAACAGTAATTGAAGCTGTTAACTTAATCATTTTAAAGTTAAAAATAATAATTATTTATATGTAGCTTAGAAAGTTTTATTTATGTATAATCTGGTATTGAATCTCCTTAATTTTAGCCGCATTTTAAACCTGGGGGCAAATTACGAAATTTTTGGTCAATCGATCGAGTTTTCTTTACACTGGTATATTAGATTTTTTTTATTTTCGATTGATATCGCATGCCGTAATTTTCCACCTAAATTCTATAAAATGCTTTATATTGAACTTTAAATTTCCTTTATTTTTGAGGCACAAATGTTAACATTTTATTCCAATACTTTAAGGTAAACAATTAAATCCTTAGTACTACGGATAGAAATAAGATTTGAAAACAAATATTTTTTTCCATCCCTGGTTTATTGGTATTTGTTGTTTTGTTTATATTTGTTACCGCGATTCATATGTATGTATATCTTATGAGTCTCTCTAGGTTTATAAAAGAAATTTGTCGAATATTTGAACAAAAACAAAAACATTTTTGGAAAATATTTTCTATTGGCATAAGCGTTAAGAAAAACAACAAAAGTCCTAATTAGCTGCTTTGTTTTGTTTCATTCATCAAACAAACACTAAAACATCTAACAGCTGCAAGGATCTAATACTTGAAAAGAAATAGTAATTAACAATTACGAACATTTTCCTTAATGATTTATTTTTGTTGTTTTGAGTGTAACAAAATCGTAAACATTTTTATTATTTTAGGGAAAATATCATTTTACCCAGCAGAAACATAAAACTTTTGTTAACAGAGATAATTTTTACTCAAACGTTTTATCTACCTTCTTTGTTATTATCTTACACACTCATACCACACACACACCCTTCTTCGTCGAGTTTTTTAATCTTTCCAAAAATTACTTTAGGCTAAAATTGATAAAACTTGTTGATGCCTTTAAATATTTAATAAGCTTTTAAAAGGAAACCAAAAACTTTTATATTTTATTATCACAATCTTTTGTATTTCAAAGAAAACTTCTTCTTTTAAAACAATGTATTAAAGTTTGTTGAGTTATTAAAAAATAAACTCTCTATGGACATTTTAAATTTCTTTTAGCTACAAATTAGTTTTCAGACCAGATTTCATATTTATTAAAATCTTACTTTTTAGCAGCTGAAATAAGCAAAGTTTTATAACTTGAAACCGTAAAAAAATAATGATAAAATTTTTATATACATTTTTTTAAATAATCATAAACTTTTGTTTGCTATAAAAATAATCGAAAACAATTGCCCAAAGCTTTAAAATTATTTCAAGTTTTCCTTCTATTTTATTATTAAATCTTGTATTTTAATCTCTCTCTTTAAAAATCTCATCGATCCAATTAAAGTTCACTAAAGTTAATGTGATTTCAATTTCTATTCTTTTCTCTTTCTCTCACTTTATATATTTAAGAAATCTACCTTCATTAGCCGCATGGTGCCACGTATCAAAGAAATTAACTCATCACAGGACGATGTTAACATGCATTTCGATAACCCGAATGCCAGTGACCATCACAGCTTTAGCAATAATCTAGATGCTGAGGCAACGGAAAAACTTCTGCCAGTGACAGTAGTAAATTTTAAACCTTTAGACCCAGCAGAATCAACGGCTACAGGCATTAAACTCTCGCCAACAGCAGTGGCAGCAAATAGTCCTGAGCACAAATTAAAACAAATATCATCGACAACATCAATGTCCATTAAGGAAGAAGAGGACGAAGATACGCTTGAATTAAGAAATCCTACAGCAACAGCAACAAACAACAATCAAACACAAACACAGGAAGTTTTAAATGACACACTTACCCCCACCAATTCAGCCAGCCAACTGTTACAGCAACAACAACAGCATAATTTAAGCGATGGCAGTGATGTTGCAAATGCAATCACCGCCAATAATACTCATGGCTCACTAACACCAAAATCATCATTAATTCCACCCAATAATACTGATGATGCTCTTAGTGCTAGTGGCAGTGAGGGGGCCACATCAAATTGTGGCTCTAGTGCTTCAGCTACAAATGCACTCATCGAAAATCCCATCGGAAATTGTGAATCATCACAGTCTTTGCAGGCAGCAGCAGCAACAACAACAACGGCAGTCAGTGCTGCCAATAATCTAATGGTAAATGATATACCAGAAGCTAAAAGCCGTAGAAAACTATCAGTGCAAGGTAAGAGAAGAGAATTTTGCAATAACATCTCTTTGATGTAAAAAAAAAATAAATTGTAGTTAAACCTAGAAAATAGTTAAGTATGTGTGTCTATAAATTAAAGTCCTTCAAATAGACTAAAGTTTAGTCTAAAAAATATATTATTTTTTCTTTTAGTAGATTATAATTTGCCTGTAGAATGGCTAATTTTTATATCTCTGGAGCAGACAGACTGTAGTTTAGTGTAAAAAAATATTTACAAAAGCCAATGCCTTAAACACATAGGCGACTGCAGGCTACCGACCACAATGTGTCAAAACTAAAATACACACGTTTTTATGAAGAGAAACACTTTTACGCTATCACAGTTAAACGGCTACACGACCAACGTTGCCACTGTCGCCAACTAACAACAATTTATAATTTCTTAAACGACAGTGAACAAATGAAAACTTGAAAGCATTTTCTTTAATTTTACAATAAAAAAAACATTAATAAATTAAAATATTGTTATGGCATTAACAATCCAAAGGTTTTGAACAAATAATTTAAGTTTTTACGATGTTGCAGTCGTTCTCATTATAATTAACCTTTAAATGCATGATTTTTTATTTTTAATTAAAACATTTTTTTTCGATATAAACTTGATCGTAGATTACGTAAAAAATAACAAAAATTTTTTTTTTTATTATTTATTTTTAATTTTTTATTTTTTATTTTAAAATGTGGAGAAAAAAAATTTGTAACGTTTTTTTTTTGCATATTTGTATGACTGTGAGTACTTAGCAACAAGTTTACTACTGCATATACTCAGTTTTATGAATTAAGTAAGGTAGAATAGGAATGTAGACAATTGGCAACAGTATGCATTTAAGGGTTAAGTAGCTGAGCAAACGATTACAGCCTATGACATTTGTAGTCGCGTTGTTGTGTAGCCGCAGTCGTCTATGTGTTTAAAACATCAGTCTATAAAATAGGCATTTAAGATGGATACAATTTTAGGTTAGATTATAGTTTAAAACAGCTTATTGCAAAGAATAGGTTTCAGTTTTATTTGTACAATATAATACAGACCTAGAGGATCTTAGATGCATTTAGCAATTTAATTCACATGCAATTACAAATTACAAGCAATTGTTATTGGAATTTTTCAACAACAATAAAATCTTTATGTATGTGTGTATATGCTCAATCTATATGATATATGCTCAGTTTTGTTTATAAAAAAAACAGGCCTGAAGAATCTTAATTACATATTATAATATACTTTTTAATAACAATCACATTTAATTATATTTGTAGATGTAATAATTCAATAACATATAATGTGTAATTAAAAATCTCAATTATTATTTAGTTCTAATTGTAATTGGAAAAAAAATTAATTGAATTTTTTAACATACTTATAAAGGGTGTTTTTTATAGAGGTATAAAACTTTAAGTTGGCAACTTTTTTTTAACTGGCGGCCATTTTGTCAGCTGTCAAGTTATTTATGTTTAGTTTGGTTTGGCATGTCAACATGAATAGACTGATGCCTAAACAACGCTTCCGAATTGCGCAAATTTATTTGAAAGCAAGATTGCCTTTAAAAACAATGCTGTTCAAAACGTTACAGTCAAAAGTGACCGCTAACGAGCCATGATTACTGACTTTTTCGCTCATCAATTGAACAACCATGATGTGCAGGAGCTGTGGTTTCAACAAGACGGCGCAACATGTCACACAGCTCGTGTCACAATTGATTTATTGAAGGAAACGTTTGGTAACCGCTTAGGATATATATAGTGTCCTTTGATTTTTTATTAGAAAAAAAGAGCCAAAGGATAGACCATTTATTTTGAATAATTCGATGGAAACTATTATTATAATAAACCCAGTATGTGATCTTTCGAGCCGGTTAATTTTTTAACATTTTTATAACGAGTCATTTTGCCAACCGGTTTCTTTATAAAAATTAAACTTTATTTTAGAATATTCTATAGACTAAACTGTAATATATTTTAAGACTAAAGTTTTATATTTGTATAGATTACTCACTATGCAAAATGACTCGGCTTTTTATTATTTAAAAATGAATCACTTTTACTAGATATGACGTTAAAAATCTATGTGCACAGTGAAATGTTAAACATACGTACTATTGCATCTGTTGTTTTTTAAACTAAATAGAAAAATAGGATTTAAAAAATTGTTATCATTAAGCCTTTTAAACATCTTTTGACAAAACTTACTTATACGAAAGAAAGTTTTAAAAATTGGGGGCAAATTATGGATTCGATATCGATAGAAACTTTGTTTGAACGTGGAAGTTTTCTTTGCATTTGATATAGTAATTCTTATTAGAATTTTTTAATTACGACCGATATCG
>NDXZ01010460.1:8159-25725 GCA_003055125.1 Paykullia maculata
GGTCAAGATTTTATTGTGGAAGTTTATACAAAAATCGAATACCTACATAAACGTTTAGTTAAATGTCAGGCCAATGTAGATGCCATAAAGATCAGCATTAATTCTTGGGGCAAGGTTCCTTTGTACATGCGTAAAGATCAACAACCAAAAGCTTTATTGGAGACCGAACCCAGAATGGGTATATTAGCTAAGCGTGTACAACAATCCGGTGACTCTGCAACTTTGATTGACAAACTTTTATATGAAAACATCAAGTTATTTTTTGATATACCAAGGCGCTATGAAATAATAAAAGATGATGATGAAGGAGGTGAAGAAGAGGAAGAGGCTAAAAAAGAAAACCAAGATGCCACTTTGGCTCAGCCTCCTTCTGTGGAAGCTTCCATTGTGCCTGATATTGGGGAAGAAATAGAAGAGGAAGATGAGGAGGATGTAATTACTACTATCCAACGTTGGGAACTTTTACAAACTCTGTCACCCGATGAAAGAGACCTCTTTCGCGATTATGAAAAGTATGTGGATAAAGAAATTGCCCAATGTCTTTTGGATGCTGTTATCACTAGTGTCACGTATTTGCGCATGGAAATTGAAAATCGTTATGAAAATAATGCTCCAGTTTTTGAAATTATTATGGATTTACAGGAGCCAGTTGTCTGTTATTTTCCAAATTTAGATCCAGTCTCTAAAGTTGGTTTTACTGCTCATGTTGAACAACTCTTGGAAGATATGTACAAAATGATGGACCTTTTATCGCGTTGTGCTCAAGATCCCCCAACATCTGACGAGGAACCAGCAGATTTTGGTGATGAAATGAGCGATAAAGCAGATATTCATAGACATCGAAATGAAATTTTGAATAAAGTAAAATTTGCTATTCAGGCTATACGCACACACACAAAGCAATTTATGGAGTTTTCCTATTTATGGGTGTGGAAAAGACAAGAGTATTTGGCAGAAGTTAAGAAATATGGCCGACCTTTGACATTGGCTGAACGTGAAATGGAGCTGGAAAGTGAAGGTTCATCGGGTGTGAAACCACTAAGGGATGAAAATAATCCCCCGTTGAGTGTTTATAAGGAGCAGGTAAGTTACTGCATTATTTGCAATCATAATACTTAAAACTATATAGAACTACATAGGTCAGTAAGACCTAAACAGATATAAAATTGTAAAAGATTGATTACACTTTTTTGTTAGACTTAACACTACCTTTAACTTTTGCCAACAATATCTAAAACAATGCTATCCTAAATAGTACAAAAATTAAAATTTGTTAAACTCTACTAATTCACAATTTCATTTTCACTCTTCTTTATATTTTGCCTTTTTATGCCAACATCCATATGTTATCTTATCTTTTTCATCCATCATTCATTTCTAGTTGGATAAATTTATTGCCTTAGAAGAGCAGATAAGGAAATGGGAAACATACCAAGATTTCAATGTGTGGTTACGATTAAATAAAAAAAATTTTAAGAATGCCGTACTCAATCTAGTTGGCAAGTGGATAAGCCTATTTAAAAAAGATCTTATCGATAGAGTTAAAAACTCTCTCAAGGTAGGTAGTTTGATGATGAATGCATAACCCACGATTTTAATCAATAAAACACCTCTAATAACAAAAAAAAATAGGAACTGGCCAAATTTGTGGATGAAGCTAATATTGCTTTGAAAATTGAACTCAACAAGGACGACTTTGATGGTCTGATTAAAATTCTGTTTGTTTTGAACACCATAAATGAAAAACAATTTATGTATGACTCTATGTTTGAGCCACTAAAAGAGATTGTGGATTTACTTAAAACTTACAATTATGAATTTAGCGAAACTGAAATGACAATGGTAAAAAGGTTTTGAAAATAAGTAAATAATTTACTAAAGGTTTGTCTGTCGTCTTTCTCATAGATGAGTGAACTTCCTGAAAAATGGTTAAAAGTTAAGAAACAAGCAGCCACCGTAAAACAGATTATTGCACCCATACAATCTTATCAAGTGGATCTTATAGAAAAACGCATACTTTTGTGCGACAATATGGCTGCTACATATCGCAAGAAGTTCCTCAAGAAGAAGGTTAGTATACAAATTCAAAAGTTGTTTCTGAATTGTAACTTTATAGCCCCTTTCTGATACAGTTCTTCCACGTTCCCTGCCGCAAAGTGTATGAACTTATAGATGAAGCTGATGGTGAAATCTCACAACTTGAGGCACGCCATTCTTCTCTTACCGGTTCTGCGGTACTTTTTGAGCTACAAGGTCCAGACGAAACCAAAATTGAGCGCTGTCGCCGTGATCTGCAGTTAATCAAAATTATGTGGGACTTTGCTATTACCATAGCCTCTACCATAGAAGATTGGAAAAAGACTCCCTGGAAGAAAATCGATATTGAGATCATGGATCAGGAATGTAAAAAATTTGGAAAGGAACTGAGGGCGTTAGATAAGGATATGCGCGAATGGGACCCTTATGTAAATACGGAGAACTCTCTCAAAAATCTAATGACTTCTCTACGAGCGGTAACGGAACTGCAAAACCCAGCCATACGTGATCGACATTGGCAAGAATTAATGCGCACTACCCAAGTTAAATTTAGCATGGATGACTCTACTACTCTCAAAGATTTAATCGATTTAAATCTCCACGAGTATGAAGAAGAAGTGAAAAATATTGTTGATAAGTCAGTAAAAGAAATGGCCATGGAAAAGGCTTTAAAAGATATGCAAACCACTTGGGCCACTATGGAGTTTCAAAATGAACCACATGAACGCACTGGTCTAAAGCTGCTTAAATCAACTGAAGAATTGACTGATACATTGGAGGAGAATCAATCTCAATTACAAAATATGGCTTCTTCTAAGTTTGTTGGCTTCTTCCAGACCGAGGTAACTAGTTGGCAAAACAAATTATCGAATGCAGAGCAAATTATAACCTCTTGGTTTGAGGTACAGCGTAAGTGGGTCTACCTGGAAAGCATTTTTATAGGTTCCGAAGATATACGTGCCCAACTACCTGAAGACTCCAAAAGATTTGACAATATAGACAAAGAGTTTAAGAACCTTTTGGGTCAATTAAATACTGATAAAAATGTGGTAAAAGCAACCAATAAGCCTGGCAGTAAGTTGTATGAAACTTTAGAAGAACAATCCAAACTATTGATTTTATGCGAAAAAGCGTTAAATGAATATTTAGAGACCAAACGGTTGGCGTATCCTCGTTTCTACTTTGTATCATCTTCAGATTTGTTGGATATTTTATCAAATGGCAATAATCCTAAGATGATAAGTAAACACCTTACCAAACTCTATGATTCCATAGGAAATCTAGTTCTTCCACATAACTCAAAGTTTGCCTCTGGCATAATAGCTAAAGAGTTCGAGGAGGTCATACCATTTTTGGAGAGCTGTGATTGTAGTGGCAAAGTTGAGGTTTGGCTAAATCGTATCACTGACAAAATGCGAGAATCTTTGAGAGATCATCTAAGAAGGTCGGTTATAGCCTACGAAGAAAAGCCCAGACATGTATGGATTTTTGATTGGCCAGCCCAACTAGCCCTGGTTACCACACAAATTTGCTGGACTTCAGAGACTAATGATGCCTTCGCCAAGGTACAACAGCGCTATGAAAATGCTTTAAAGGACTACAACAAAAAGCAGGTATTACAGCTTAACCAATTAATAAATCTTCTGTCGGGTGATTTAAATTTGTCGGATCGGACGAAAACTACCGCTATTTGCACCATAGATGTTCATAGTCGTGATGTGGTCTCCAAAATCATTTCCTCTAAAGTGGAAATGGCGTCTGCTTTTCAATGGCAATCTCAACTAAGACATCGCTGGGATAGCAAATTCGATGACTGCTTTGCTAATATTTGTGATGCCCAGTTTCAATATGACTACGAGTATTTGGGTGTCACAGCACGCTTGGTTATAACTCCCCTTACAGATCGTTGCTATATAACCTTAACCCAATCGTTGCACTTACGAATGGGTGGTGCTCCCGCTGGCCCTGCAGGTACTGGCAAAACTGAAACCACTAAAGATTTAGGACGTGCTTTGGGTATGATGGTGTACGTATTTAATTGTTCTGAACAAATGGATTACAAGTCAATAGGAGATATACACAAGGGTCTGGCTCAAACTGGTGCCTGGGGATGTTTTGATGAATTCAATCGTATTTCAGTTGAAGTGTTATCTGTAGTAGCTGTGCAAGTCAAATGCATACAAGACGCCATTAAAGCAAAGAAGCTTATTTTCAATTTTCTGGGAGAAACTATTACACTTCGTGCTACTGTTGGCATGTTCATTACAATGAATCCTGGCTATGCAGGACGTGCTGAATTGCCTGAAAATTTAAAAGCGCTATATCGACCATGTGCTATGGTAGTACCTGACTTTATGTTAATCAGTGAAATTCAGTTGGTTGGTGAAGGTTTTCAGGATGCACGCTTGTTGGCTCGCAAATTTATTGCTCTCTACGAATTGTGCAAGGAGTTGTTGTCCAAGCAGGATCACTACGATTGGGGTTTGCGTGCTGTTAAATCATTGTTAGTGGTGGCGGGATCATTAAAAGTAAGTATAAAGTAATACTATTAGAAAGGATGACTGGTACCAACTATTCATGTATTTTAAAACACAGACATACATATCTGCTTCAATTATTAAAATCTAAAAAATCAAAAACGTATAATAAGGATTTTGGAGAAAGATCCTTATTCTACAGTTTAATTCTATTATATAGGAAAGGTATTTTTTTATATTTTTTAGCCGATTCCCCAACAATATGACTTTATAAATACCAGTCTTAGCTCAAACCACACATATCATTTTCATTATTAAACTCGTATAATGAAAAAAAAAACAAAACGAATATTAAAAAAAAACACCCAGAGCTTCGATATGACTCAAGTCGAAATGAAATGAGTTTTAAAGATTAAAATCCATAAGATTTCAATACGAATAAGAAAACATATACCAAATCGATCTATTATACTTTTACATGAAAAGTTTTTTGAACGTTTCTTAAAACAAAATTGAAAAATTGCGAATCCAAAGGAATTTTGATATTATAAAGTTAGCAACATGCTACTTATGTGTTATTTAATTTTTCAACTTTTAAATTTTAAGCCAACATTGGACATACCGTCTGGAAATTTAACATGCAACAAATGATATCCTCGCAGCGATTTCGTATGTTTTTATATTGAAAAATAAAAAGTTGTTTTTTAATGGTTTAAAAAAAATAAAGTTTAATTTTGTTTATAAAAATGATTAACAAATTTATATTAACAGCTTGTTTCGCGGCACAAGACCTTGGTAATATCGTAGTTGCCGCGAAAGAACTATTGGACGATACACGGTATCCAACAAGTCCTTATTTACGGAAAAGGAAACGAAAAAAGGAAGGTTTGCATCAGATGTTAGTTGAAGTTATGCACAAATTTTTAATTTTTTTTTTGTAACTATACTTCGTTATTTTAGTTTGAGAATTTGCTAAATTGTTTAAACTTTTATTTGGATAGCTCAGCATTTTTTGACCTATTAAATAAAGTGGAGCAGTTACTTACTTTTAAGAAAAATTCTTATCCAAATGATGGTATTTCACAAAAACATATTTCGACCATAATATTGGATTAAGTGTAGCTAAAGTGTGAATGTTATTTTGTTACTATAAAATTCTATTAACAGATATTAAGCATGCGGTACATTACGGCATCACATTGCAAGTTGCTACATCTATCTTTTTCCATTTTGGTACAAATTCAAAAAAAAAATTTTAATTTATATTAGAAATTTTGCGTGAAATAACTATCGCTCATGTTATTTCGTGCTTTGAAAAATGTTGCTTAAATGTTTCCAGATACATTTCACATGTTTTCCACATTATGAACAGAGTACAACTTATGCAACATTATTTCAAAGATTTTAGGTTTTTTTTTCATATGGAATTTGACAGCATTTCGTACAAAATATTAAACAAAATACCAAGCTTTAGTCAGTTTTTCTTTAAAAATGCAAATGTCAAACACGCTGTCAATAACCAAAAATCTCTTAACCCATTTTTAATTGTGTTTATTATGCAGCGTGATGACCGTCAAAGGCCTGAAGATCAAGTTTTAATGAGAGCTTTACGTGATTTTAATACTCCGAAAATTGTAACGGATGATATTCCAGTGTTTATGGGTTTAATAGGTGACCTGTTTCCTGCATTGGACGTGCCACGCAAACGTGATTTAGATTTTGAGGCTGTAATAAAAAAGTCAGCAACCGATCTTAAACTACAACCAGACAGTGGCTTCATATTGAAAATAGTTCAGCTTAAGGAACTATTTGCTGTTCGCCACTCCGTATTTATAATAGGCTTTGCTGGTACCGGAAAATCGGAAGTGTGGAGGACGCTTTACAAGACCTATGTCAATTTGAAACGTAAACCTCACTATAATGATTTAAATCCCAAGGCGGTTACAAATGATGAGTTATTTGGCATAGTAAATCCATCCACTCGAGAATGGAAAGATGGTTTATTTTCCATTATTATGCGTGACCAGGCTAATTTAGGCGGTTCAGGTCCCAAATGGATAGTTTTAGACGGTGATATAGATCCCATGTGGATAGAGAGTCTTAATACTGTTATGGATGATAATAAGGTATTGACTTTGGCGAGTAACGAGCGCATCGCTTTAACAAAGGAAATGCGTTTGCTATTCGAAATAGCTAATTTAAAAACTGCAACTCCAGCCACAGTATCCAGGGCTGGTATTTTGTACATAAATCCTCAAGATTTGGGTTGGACTCCTTTTATCTTATCCTGGCTAAACACGCGCACCAACCAGGCAGAAATAGCCACTCTTAACGTTTTGTTCGACAAATATGTTCCGCCCATGTTAGATATGTTTAAGGCTCGTCTTAAGAAAATCACTCCTATAGCCGATATAGCCATGCTGCAAATGACTTGCTTTTTACTCAACAGCTTATTAACACCCCAAAATGTGCCGGCAGATTGTCCAAAAGATTGGTATGAAATTTATTTTGTTTTCTCCATTGTCTGGGGTTTTGGTTCGACTTTGTTTCAAGACCAAATTATAGATTGGCGCAACGAATTCAGCAAATGGTTTGTCAATGAATTTAAGGCAGTGAAATTGCCTGGAGCGGGCAATATTTTTTCTTTCTATGTGGATCATGAAACAAAGAAGTTTAGGCCTTGGACTGATTTGGTGCCAAATTTTGAACTGGATCCAGATATTCCTTTACAATCGAATTTAGTACACACCTCTGAAACTACCCGCCTCAGCTACTTTATGGACGTTTTAATTAAAGATAATTATCCTACCATGCTTATAGGACCACCTGGTTCTGGTAAAACCATCATAATGAATTTAAAGTTAAACTCACTACCTACTGAGAAATATGCAGTAAGCAACGTCCCTTTTAACTTTTACACCACCTCGGAAATGTTACAAAATATTTTAGAAAAACCTTTAGAGAAAAAAGCTGGCCGTAATTATGGCCCTCAAGGTAATAAGAGGATGTTATACTTTGTCGACGATATGAATATGCCAGAGGTAGATAAATATGGAACTGTACAGCCGCATACACTTATAAGACAATTCATGGATTATCGCCATTGGTATGATCGTATTAAGATGAGTCTAAAGGATATACACAATTGCCAGTTTGTATCATGCATGAATCCTTCGGCGGGATCTTTCACCATAGATCCTAGATTGCAAAGACATTTCTGTTCGTTTGCAGTGAAGTAAGTATTTTTTTTTCTTTTTTGGTTAAAATTTTGAAAACATTTATCTAGCAAGAGTCATAAAATTATAGTGTTCCAAGTGCGGATGCTTTATTCCACATACTTAATTCCATTTTGTCTCAACACCTTAAAAATCCTACACACAAATTTGATAAGGCAGTGATTAGACTATGCGAACCCTTAGTACAAACTGCTATAAGTTTGCATCAAAAAGTTGCCGGTACATTTTTGCCCACTGCTGTTAAATTTCACTACAATTTTAATTTGCGTGACATAGCAAATATATTTACGGTAAGTGAAATTACTATTAAAATGAATTAAATATTTTGTTACAATTTTTACTTTTTCTTCATCTTTTGAGGGCATGTTGTATGCCAATTTCAAAACATGTCCCAACCCCAATATGCTTTTACGTTTGTGGGTCCATGAATGCAATCGTGTCTACGGCGACAAATTAGTCGATCAATCGGATATAAGAGCTTTTGGTAAAATCATTACCGAGGTCGTACGCAAGGGCATTGAAAGCTACAACGAAGATATGGTGTTTAGTAATCCTCACATATATTGCCACTTTGCTTTAGGTCTGTCAGAAAATAAATACATGCCTATTGACGACTGGGCACGCTTACACAAGCTGTTGGAAGAAGCTCAAGAACGTTATAATGATTTTGTAGGTGCCATGAATTTGGTGCTTTTCGAAGATGCCATGTGTCACGTCTGTCGCATAAGTCGTATTTTAGAATCTTCTCGCGGTTACGCTTTACTTATTGGTGTTGGTGGGTCCGGCAAACAGTCACTGACAAGATTAGCTGCCTTTATATCTTCCCTAGATGTTTTTCAAATTCAACTTACAAAGGACTATAGTATTAATGACCTAAAGGCTAACATTGCTACTCTATATGTTAAATGTGGAGTAAAGACTTCTCAGTGTTGCTTTTTAATGACTGATGCTGAAGTGGCTAAGGAACAATTTTTGGTATTAGTAAATGATATGTTGGCTTCAGGAGATATACACGAACTATTTCCGGATGATGAAATTGAAAACCTAGTGAACGCTGTACGCAACGAAGTTAAACAGCTTGGTATAGTTGATAATCGTGAAAACTGTTGGAAGTACTTTATAGAGAAAGTAAGAGGTCTTTTGAAAGTGGTTTTGTGTTTTTCACCAGTTGGTAATACGCTTAGAATACGAGCGCGTAACTTTCCCTCCTTAGTCAACTGCACGACCATTAATTGGTTCCACGAGTGGCCTAAGGAGGCGTTAGAATCTGTGTCTTATCAATTCTTGTCTGAAATAACTGTTTTGCCAAAAGAATTGGCAAACCCGGTATCACTATTTATGGCATATGTCCATAAAACTGTTAATGATATATCGAAAGTCTATTTTCTTAATGATAAACGTTACAATTATACTACTCCGAAATCCTTTTTGGAATTAGTGAGTTTGTACACGAAGCTGCTAACCGACAAAGTTAAGGCCAATTTGGATCGTCGCCAGAAATTAGAAAATGGCCTTATTAAATTGGCCAGCTGTTCCACAGAGGTGGATGGCTTGCAGGAAGTTTTAAAGGTACAAGAAGTTGAGTTAAAAATAAAAAACGACGAGGCCGACAATCTTATCAAAGTAGTGAGTTTCGAAAACGAAAAAGTTTCAAAGGAGAGAGCTTTTGCATCTAAAGAAGAGAAAAATGTACGTCAAATAGAGGAAAATGTAACAGCCAAGGCAAAATTGTGTGAAGAAGATTTTCGCAAGGCCCAGCCAGCTCTCTTAGCAGCTCAGGAAGCTTTAAATACTCTAAACAAAAACAATTTAACTGAGTTGAAATCGTTTGGTTCCCCACCAGATGCAGTTGTCAATGTTTGCTCGGCTGTACTGGTTCTATTTTCCCCGAAAGGTAAAATACCCAAAGATCGTAGCTGGAAGGCATCTCGAGTTTTAATGGGAAATGTAGACAAATTTTTGGACAATTTGATTAACTACGATAAAAAACACATACATCCGGATGTTATTAAAGCCTTACTGCCCTATTTGGAAGATCCGGAATTCAATCCAGAAAAAATTTTGTCCAAATCTTCAGCAGCTGCTGGTTTATGTTCTTGGGTTATTAACATCTATAAATTCTATGAAGTTTATTTGATTGTGGAACCTAAAGAACGAGCACTAGTGGAAGCTGAACAGGAATTGACAGATGCGCGAGACAAACTAACAGCATTAAACAACCGTCTCAACGAGTTAGAGGAACAGTTAAATGTTTTACAAACTGAATATGACGAGGCTTTGGCCAAAAAGCAAAAGTGTCAAGATGAGGCCGATAAAACTGCATTCACCATTGATTTGGCAAATCGATTGATTGGAGGTTTGGCCTCAGAAAAGATCCGTTGGACAGAATCAGTGAAAAAGTAGGTTTGATTTTTTTTTAACCAAATTATAATTTGCACAAGTACCTCTTGTTTACCGTTTGTAATATGCAATTGCGACCCCATAAAGTATATACATGTGTATATTCTGAATCCTTAAAGATAGGGAAGTCGATATAGCCATGTCCGTCTGTTGAAATCAAGTTTTCTTAGCCCTCCGATGTCCTACGGACACGTTATTGATATCAAACAATCCCGAGATTCTTGCTATTAAAAATCATCAAAATCCGACAATTAACGAGATATAAGCAACATTTTTTTTTTTTACACAAACATTATTTTATTTGTGTGTAAAAGACATGCCTTTTGAGAAATTTAAAGAAAAAAATTTTTTAAATAAATGTTCGCGATATTTTGGCACAGCCGAATATAGCTTTCTTACTTGTTTTCTTTCTGCACATGTTAATTTTATTTAACAATGTTTTGATTTAAATTATAATTAGAACTTAGTTATTGTAAAGCTTTTGACCCTTTTTTCTTTTTTCGGTTTTTTTAGTTTGCAGGAGAGCCAAGTTACAATGCCCGGAGACATACTCCTTATAGCTTGTTTTATATCTTATGTGGGCTGCTTTACTCGAACTTATCGTGTGGAATTGCAAACCAAAATGTGGATTCCCGCCTTTAAAATCTGTGAAGTAAGTAATATTTAATTTTTACCGAAAACAAGGTATACGTTTAAACTAATTTTAATTAGCCAAAAATACCATCAAGTGAGGGTGGAGATCCCTTCGAAATGATATGTGATGATGCTCAAATAGCCGAATGGAACAATCAGGGCTTACCCAGTGATCGTATGTCAGCTGAAAATGCAGCAATTCTGGTTCACTCGGAGCGTTATCCCTTAATGATTGATCCACAATTGTAAGTTTGGGAAAAATTTGTATTTTTAAACATTTTAAAGGATAATAAAACTAAATTTTTATACAAAATTTGTTTTATACACATTTGATAAATAATAAACATTTTTTTGAACAAGAAGATTAAATTTTACTTTTAAGTCTTAATTGTTTATTTTTTTACTTTCAGGCAAGGCATTAAATGGGTTAAACAAAAATACAGTGCTAATATAGTGGTTCTACGTCTCACTCAAAAGGGTTATTTGGAACAAATCGAGAAGGCTGTTACCAATGGCAATGTTTTACTTCTGGAAAATATAGGAGAGACTATTGATGCTGTACTGAATCCTTTGCTGGGACGTCAACTTATTAAAAAAGGCACTTGCTTAAAGATGGGAGACAAAGAAGTTGATTTTAATCCAAAATTTCGCTTAATATTACACACCAAACTGGCTAATCCTCACTATAAGCCCGAAATGCAAGCTCAAACTACTCTAATAAATTTTACAGTCACCCGAGATGGTCTTGAGGATCAACTGCTCGCAGAAGTAGTAAAAGCTGAAAGACCTGACTTAGAGGTCTTACGTACTAGACTAACACAACAACAAAATCATTTTAAAATAACTTTAAAATTCCTAGAAGATGATCTTTTGCAACGTCTGTCCTCAGCCGGTGAAAATGTTTTGGAAGACGTTTCTTTGGTTATGAATTTAGAGAAAACCAAAAGGACAGCCGATGAAATAGAGATTAAAGTAGCTGAAGCCAAGATTACTGCTGTGCAAATTGATACAGCACGTGAAGCCTATCGCCCTGCCTCAGAAAGGGCTTCAATTATTTATTTTATTTTAAATGATCTATTTAAAATCAATCCTATTTATCAGTTTTCTCTGAAGGCTTTTACAGTGGTATTTAGCAATGCCATAACAAAAGCCATACCTTCTGAAAAACTTAAGGAGAGAGTGGAAAATCTTACAGATTCCATAACATTCTGTAGTTATATGTATACTTCCCGTGGTTTATTTGAAGCTGATAAATTAATTTTTCTTACCCAGCTGACTTTACAAATACTGATTAATGCTGGGGAAGCTGAGCCTTTGGAATTGGACTTTCTACTACGTTTCCCCTATTTGGTTAATGTTACCTCCAGTTTACCTTTCATTACTAACATTGGCTGGGGTGGCATTAAGGCTTTAAGTAACTTTTCCTCATTTAAAGGTTTGGAAAAAGACATAGAGGGTTCGCACAAGCGTTGGAAAAAATTTATTGATGCCGAGTGTCCCGAAAAGGAAAAATTTCCTGGCGAATGGAAAGGCAAAACAGCCATTCAAAGATTGTGCATAATGCGTTGCATCAGACCTGATCGCATGTCATATTCTGTAAGAGTTTTCATAGAAGAAAAACTGGGTACAAAATATACTGAATCCCGCACTAAGGAATTTGCTCTGACTTTTGAGGAGTCTAGTGCTGAAACTCACATGTTCTTTGTTCTATCAGCAGGCGTAGATCCTCTTAAGGATGTAGAAAAATTGGGCAAAGTTTTAGGTTTTCATGGAGATCATGAAAACTTTCATAGTGTATCTTTGGGCCAAGGCCAGGAGGTGGTGGCAGAAAAGGCCATAGAAACAGCCTCAAAAGAGGGTCATTGGGTAATTTTGCAAAATATACATTTGGTAGCACGTTGGCTGTCGACATTAGAAAAGAAAATGGAAGCCTCTTTAATTGATGTTAATCCAAATTACCGTTTATTCCTTAGTGCTGAACCCGCTGGTGATCCAGCTTATCATATATTGCCTCAAGGCATTTTAGAGTCTGCTATTAAAATTACTAACGAGCCCCCAACCGGCATGCAGGCTAATATTCACAAAGCTCTAGACAACTTTAGCGATGAAACTTTAGAAATGTGTTCAAAGGAAACAGAATTTAAAGCCATATTGTTTTCTCTTTGCTATTTTCATGCTGTGGTTGCAGAACGGCGCAAGTTTGGCGCCCAGGGATGGAATCGTGTCTATCCCTTTAACGTAGGTGATCTCACAATATCGGTATATGTTCTTTATAATTACTTGGAAGCCAATAGCAGAGTACCTTGGGAAGATTTACGCTATTTGTTTGGTGAGATAATGTATGGTGGTCATATAACCGATGATCGTGACAGACGTTTGTGTCGCACCTATCTGGAGGAATTTATGCAGCCTGAACTGATAGACGGTGAACTCCAATTCTGTCCCGGTTTTCCAGCTCCTGGTATTTTAAAATATGCTGGTTATCACAGTTACATAGATGAAAACATACCAGCCGAAAGTCCTAACCTTTATGGTTTACATTTAAATGCTGAAATAGGTTTTCTAACCACAGTATCGGAACGTCTTTTCCGGGTTGTTTTTGAACTGCAACCACGTTTAGCCAGTAGTTCGGATACTGGAGGTGAAGCTCAGTCGCAAGAAGATGTGGTTAAAGGAATGCTAGAAGACCTGATGGATAAAATTCCCACACCCTTTAATATACCCGAACTTATGGCTCGAGTAGAAGATCGCAATCCCTATATATTGGTCGCCTTTCAAGAATGTGAACGTATGAATATCTTAATGGCTGAGCTTAAAAGATCTCTTCACGAATTAGAACTGGGCTTAAAGGGTGAATTAACAATATCCTCTATCATGGAACAGTTGATGCAATCGTTATTTATGGATCAAGTTCCCGAATCTTGGACTAAATTGGCCTATCCTAGTACATTAGGCTTGCAATCGTGGTTTGCTGATTTACAGTTGCGTTTGCGGGAGCTGGAAGGTTGGGTAGCTGACTTCCGATTACCTTCATCCGCTTGGTTAGGTGGATTTTTCAATCCGCAAAGTTTTCTTACTGCTATTATGCAACAGACAGCTAGAAAGAATGAATGGCCTCTGGATCGCATGTGTTTGAATACAGATGTTACGAAAAAATTTAAAGATGAGATCAGGTAAGATGTTTTTTATAGATTTTAATATTTAATTAACTTATCTATGTTCAAATAGTGCGCCTCCCCGCGAGGGCGCTTACATTAACGGACTATATATGGAAGGTGCTCGTTGGGATGCAACCATGAACACTATAGCAGATGCATATCTTAAAGAATTGTTCCCAGCCATGCCCGTCATATTCGTTAAGGCTGTACAACGTGATAAGCAGGATGTCAAGAATATTTATGAGTGCCCAGTGTATAAAATTCGGTAAGTTTTTCGCCAGCAGAATTTTTCTTCAATCATCTTAATTTAAAAATTTTATGGTTGAATTTTAATCAATTTTCAAAAGTTTATTTATTATGTATGTCCATTTACTTAATTGTATTAAAAAATCGTCATGAGAAAATTTAAATTAAAAAAACAGGGGACAACTCACGGCATTCGATATCGATCAAAAATAAAAAATTCTAATTAGAATTCCTATGCCAAATGCACAGAAAACTCGATCGATCGAACAAAATTTCATTCGATATCGAATGCCGTAATTTGCCCCCAGAACAAACAATTGGATCCTAATGGAAACTGCATAATATGTATCTTATAAAGAATTGTTTGCGAATATAAACTACAAATTGTACTAAGCACACACATAAGCAAAATACCAAACAAGGTCGAAATAAGTAAAACAGAGCTTTCCAAATGCGAAATGTAGTTAGTTGGTAAAGCTTTGCATTAAAAAGAATTTAAAATATTTATGGTGTACGAGCAGAAATAAATTTTATTAGCACCTTAAAGTCGTTAGATTTTGCCTCCAATACTCACAAATAGACCACCTTGCTTCTCTAATCGCAGCAAGGATATTGTATGTGCCTCAGTGTCACTTAATCATCGTTTATTTGTAGAAATTTTCCATTGAATACTAGATGTGTTTACGAGTGTTTGTGTCCATTTAGTTTCTAAAAAATTTCAAACCAATTCGCAACAGCTTTACATTTCAGTCTTTTAAACAACACCAAAACACGCCAGTTCACAGTTTTTCTACAATGTGTTTAGAGTTTGTCAACAGTAATTTCAATCTATCAATCTAGTTAACGACCGACTATTCAGCAGTTCTCTGCTTTTGTGTTTGTAGATGGATGAAGGGACGAAATGCTCTGGATTAGTTTGGCTTGCTACTGTGCACCGTAAAACTGAGCGACACTTTAAAATCTTTACCAACTTGAGCCTGTGTGTGACTGTGTAACTGACTAAATGAGTGTGTATGAGTATGATTCTTGTTGTTATTGATGATAACGTTGCTGATATGTATGCTGTTTTTGTTAAATGTTGGTTCGATTGATTGATTGACTGTTGTATCGTAAAATGAATGGCACACGTTTTTGCAAAGCAGGCTTTATTTCGGTGGCTGCCAGGCAAGGAAAGAGCAAAACAACACAACTCGTAGTTTGTCGGTCTACCAATTGTATGGCAAAGTATATTGGTGTAAAACTTAACTGTTACACGCTTACAAATTTTATGTCATGGATCATTCATTATTATTTCCCTTATTTTTTTTTTCTTTATTGTGTTTATACCCTACAACCCAATAGGTGGTATTACCACCTATTAGGGTGGTAATATTACACACCATTAACTTGACCGATCAGATAAGAATACCTTTCCTAATAGAATAAGCAATAGCCTTCCGGCCGGCCAGTTTTCAATGAAAACATTGCAGTAGAAGTACAGATCATAGGAGTACAAGATTCATATTTGGACGAACTCTATTTATTTTCGGTATAACCGTGTCCTTCCTGCATTGGACTTAAACGTTTATAACCAAGATATAAACACTTGCATTTAAATAAAATTTATCGATATTAACAGATCTATGCTTACCAAATATACCCATTATTAGGTCTAGCTGCTACATTCCACACTACCATTTCGCCCATAATACTTTAAGAAATATTGGCATTAAAACAAAAACTACATTTCACATAAATAGAAACCTACCTTTACAATTCTGTAATGGTCGGACCAAAGTTGACCTTATTCCCGTATAAGGCTCACAGCCACCTAAACGCACATAAACCAATAAAAAATCTTAACGAAAATTTGTAATGAATAATGATGATCCATAGCCTCCATATAGAAAGCACTTTTGGAAATTACCTAAACCTTTAAAAAGCGATTAAAAATCTTTTAAAATCCTTTTGTTTAAATTAGGCTAAAAGGGTTTAGGGTGTTATGTGGTCGAACCTGATCGACTTTAGTTCCTATTTTTTATCTTTGATGTTCTGTATTAAGGTTTCAAGTTGTTTTTTATTGTACCACAATCGAATTTGTTATCGTTATTTAGGGTATGTGTGTGTGTGTGTATGTTTTTGTTGCTTCCTCATTTTGTCATTTTTACAACATTTATTATGCCAGCGATGGGTTACCATTTGGTACTTTATGTATGTTTATACGTATGTATGTATGTATATGATTAACATGCTTGTACATTGTTTACAACTATTTTTCTGGAAAATTTCAATTAAAGAAAAACGATTTGTTATGGCTTAACATTGATTGTTATTTCACGTTACAAGTGAAATTTCTGTAAAAACGTTGATTAGGAAGAGATGTTTGTTTTGCCATTTCGTTTGAAATGTGAACGATTTTTTTAATTTTGAAGATTGAGGGGGCAAATAATGTTTTCAATTTGCTTTGCTTTAAGGCTGTTGAAATATTTTTTAAGCTATGAAACACATTTTAATGTTTGATTCTATAAGACAAGAAATTTATTTAACCTATTGCAACCATATTTCCAAAGTGTGTCTTTCCTTCACACAATTTGAAACTTTGAATAAAGGCAAATGAAAACATAGAATTTGTAACTTACAAATATGAATGACTTTATTTGAAAAACCCATTTTAGCTATTGGACTATGCACGTTGGCAACATAATTTCTAATACGAAATTTCGATGTTTTTAACTATTAAAGATCTGTATTCCATAATATTCCAATATTTTTTTGTGAGGAAAAAGCAACACTTAAAATACATTGTGAATCACTTTAATGAAATTATTAGTAAAAGCTCAAGAGTTTTTTAATTACTGTCCGCCCCACCAGCTTAGTTTTCCTTTTTGTTATTTAAGAATATTTCGGCTTAATACCACAAAACCCTTAATTACGGCTAACATTTCTAAACTTATTTCTCTTTATAAATAAAAAGCAAGCTTTTTTTCATTAAATCATTTTAAACAAAATACTTATTAACGCATCATGTACGTTTTACACTTCAGCACATAACTTTAATTACATCGACGCTGTGTATCGAAATCGGAGGGAAACATATTTGTGACAGCTTTTTATATTAAAAATATTTTTTTCTACACCAGGAAATAAAACATTTTTATCAAATGTATGCAAATTTAACACCCAATTTAATTTTATTATAAACAGCAAGTGTATGTACATACAAACATAGATAGTAAGTAATTACAAGCATGAAATTTTAAGTGTTTTAATTAAAACACGTCAAATTTGATTCGAGGGCGTTAATATAGACATTCCATGAAGTTTATTTAAGTGTGAAATACAACTATTACAGTACATACTGTATAAAAAAGATTTTTTTATTTAAGGATAACTGCAAACA
>NDXZ01010472.1:2865-18321 GCA_003055125.1 Paykullia maculata
ATTCCTAACGGTTTCTATAATTTTTATATTTTAGCTGTTATCAGCAAACTCTTGTCTGTATGGAAAATGGATACAATATAATACCCAGCAAACAAAAGAGCTTAAAATTTGATGTCTAAGCCGACTTTATTGAAATAAAATATATTTTTATAAAATAGATTTTTCATTTTTAAAACAATTGTATTTTTTTTCTTTAACTATTTGCTACTATTCACTAAAGAATTGTAAAATACTCTGAAAAGTAACAGTTACTTCAGGTTGTGTGCATTTTATTTTGTAAATCGTCACATCCGTGTTCGTATCGACAATCGTACGAAGAATAATTACGAGATACGTCAATCGTATGGTATTTATTATGGCATACGATTGCAAACGAATCGTAATATTTTGTTGATTTTAACTTTCGCAGTATACTTTTAGGTGCTATAATTTATTTGAACAGCTAACCCATTCCTACATAATGGGTATTTAAATATCAAAAAAGTAAAGACAGTAAAAAAGTTCTAGCGCGGGCGCGGTGAGAGGTTGTTTCTGTAACTTACATTTTCATTTAGAAGTAGAGATTGATTAGCCTAAACAAAATTAAAACAGTAAAATATTTTCCTTTTAACCTATAGTTTCAATATGGATAATTTTTCTTTTCGAATGCGGTAATTGTTCATGGCGTTGTGGAATAGGTCCACATCCCCCATGTTAAGGATATATTGGTTGACCAAATTGTGCTGTTTAATTGCAACAAAATTTACTTTATGATTTAGTTATTTTTTCGACAAGACCATTTTGGTTGTGTTCCCTTATCGATCTTAGGACTAATTATTAATTTTTTTTCATCGGCGCAATGTGAATGAATAAAATTCGACGTTGTCAGATAATAAATATATATATAAAAATAGATTAATAATTCAATTATTTGTACTCAAATAACAAAAAAAAATTCTTTAAAATAATAAAAAAATATATAACACCAAAGCCTGTTGGGTACTTAAATACCCATGTCCTATCCCAAGTGTGTGAAGAGGTAAAATGTTTTTTTCATCCCAAGCAACTTCTACGGACCTTCAGGTACCTACATATATACAAATTTCGTCAAAATCGTACCGGCCGATTTATGGGCAAGCATTAACGGGTTAATGGCACATTTAAAACGATTTGTTTTTATTTAAACGCCTTTTTTAATAAAATTCCCTCTAAAGCAATATACATAGTTGAAAGGACCATTAACCTAAAGCGCAGAAACATCAAATATTTTGTAGTTCTTTTTATGAAAACATAACATATACATACATACATATGTAGCTTTTTCCACATTTTAACATTTAACAGGTAACCCAAATACGTTAATAATAAAAGTTTTATGCAAATCTTATTTATTTACGAATATTTTCAATAAATTAAAAGAAAATTGTATGTACTCGAACACCTTTTTGTTAACGAATGAGAGTTCGTATAAATCATACGTTCAGTGGTACGTTTACGTATGTCATAATCCAAAAAATGCCTTTTTACGAAACGAGTTGTACGTTCATGGACGTGACGATTTGAGCCCTGATTTCAGTTTAAATGGAGTCTGTGTATTTTTTTATTTTATTTTTAGTTAGTTTTTTTTAATTATTTTACTAAATAATTTTTCCTAATTTTCTGTTATTTAAAAATTGTTTAATACATAGAACAGTTATGTTTAATTTTTTAATGCAAAATTTCTATAAATTTTCTTTTTATAGAAAATGGTGGACAAATAAATACAAAATTATTGAGACATTTTTTGTTTATAAACGCTTTTCCTCAAGTTCTTTACTTTAATAAAATATTCTGTAAATTGTCTATTTTTTATTAAATTTTTATTTAACTATAGAAAAATTGTAATTAATTTGTAGGAAAAGTACATATCAATGATTTAGTCTTTACATAAAGAGAGTTTTCGTCGTAATGGCTACATATGGAAACTCCACAAGCATTGATTAAGATTTGCTGGGTTTCTCTTTGCGTTCAGTGATGATTCTTTGTATTTATTTATAGATCTGCTGCCAGTAATTTATTGTTGTTAAATACCAATGTGTACAAACAGGTACAATGTGAAATGTATGCATGTGTGTATGTGTGCATGTTTTTGTAATGTGTACTTTAAGGCCGCATGAATACAAATATTGTAATTGTCAATAAAAAATATTCAGTTATTTTATTACCTCTACTGATTTCAGTAACAAACAAAAAACAACTGAAATTTGTTAATGTGTTTCTATGTGTTACCGGCATTTCAGACAACATAAATTTTGGGCATAAATATATATTGTATACGTTTTCTTAAAGTTTAACTAAACGTTAAAGATAACTTTAATTAAACGTAAAAGCGTACGCTTTTTGAAAAGTTAGAAAAAAATTCCCTTAAACTACACTCTTCTCATTTTTCAACATTCTCTTCTAAATTGCTTTTGGGGACTTGAGAGGCATTAATTGTTCATATTACACTTCCATATATATGTATGTGTGATAAATTATCACAGAACAAAACAAGTTATAGTGACATTAATTCAGTCCATTATCATCATCCAACCATTAAGAAAACTACAAAATACTTACGAGAGAGATATTCAGCTGTTGTAACAAAGATTTTATTTAAAGTGAAATGTTAAGTCAAGGGTCAAAACTGAAGTAGATTTTGCCAGGGTTCATTGCTTATTTCTTAAAACTGTGTAAAACAAAAACCAAAACAAAAAAAAACGAGTTGTCATTTTATTGCAGACGTGTTATAAGGACATTCTGATACATGTAATCAAAATGAAAGCAGTTGTAGCAGTTAAAAGAGATTTTGTCGTTGCTGCTTTTGTTGTTGCAACAGCCACAAACTACAACAAGAGTGGCGTGTAATTGCTTCATTTCTTGGATGTTGTTATTATTACGTTTTCTGCGTCTTCGTTTTGGTCGTTTTACTCATGCATTTAGTCATTCATTTATTTATTTTATGCTTCATATGTTACCAGTATGGTATAACTGTCGTCATAACTGTTGTTGCAGACAAAAAACATTGAATTGTAGTGGTTACTTTTATATTTCGCATCCCTGTAGTTGCCGAGTTTTTTGGTAATGAAAAATTTTTATAAATAAAAAATACAAGTTTTGGTCAACCAAAATAGTCATAGAAAGGAAAATAAAAACTATGAATTCCTGTATTCTATTTTCATTACATTTTTTAGTTCAATATTTCCTATTTACCTTCAAAGCTCAAACTGTCGAACTAAGAGTGATTATGATGATGCCATTGCATTTGACTTGGCCTGATGTCTGTAAAGAAGAAAAATTCTTTAAAACAATGATGTCCATTCGTTTGGTGCTTGTTAAATGTCATCTTTCATCCTGTCGTATCATCGTATGTAAATAGTATCCAAACTTAGTTGTGCTATACACAGATAAAAATGTTTAATTAAAATTTACTAAAATATATGTTGCAATTAATTTTATGGCTTTGTAAAATAACCAACCAGATATTTGTTTTAATTAAACAAATAAACAATAACAAGAAAAAAGCTTTAAATGGTTGTGGTAAATTTCATTCTCACATAACTAGTGATAGAATATATGAATATAGGCGACAATCAATCACCATATTCTATTTCCTAATAAACTGTGAGTTAAATAGATGATATTAACATCCAACACTAAAATACTGATCAAAGAGTGCTGATGATGAAACCGGAGCTGGTTTTGAAAAGGCATTCTACAAGGCTAGTGTCGGGAAACTTACTTGTTCACAATGTTCTTTCAATTATCACATTAAAATATTAATTTCTTAATAATAAATACAATGTTACTTACATTGGCCTAATGTTAAATGGATTTTAATTAAACTTTTGATTATATTTACAAAAAAAGGAATTGGTTTAAAAAACACTTTATTTCTTTGTACGCAAACCCATATGCGCCATATTTTTTGGCGACAATAAAGAAGAAACTCAAAAAACCAAGTTGCGATTGTATCTACAATTTGAAGCATGAAAAACTTCGGTTAGTTTTTAAACGTTTTTAAGCATTTCCTATATACGTGTCTGTTGTAGCATCAATAGGTTTATGTGCTGTATACTTCCAATTATAATTCAATTTATTTCTGCCTAGATAACACATTTTTTTAAAATAATATCGCTGTTCTTTTGTTTCTTTGTTTCTCATAGCTCTTGTATTTTTTGTAATAGCTAAAAAGGTTTTTCAGGTTTCATTTTAATTTCATGTTAACTAAAATACTTCTACTGTTAATGTCGACAAAATATTTTATTTTTCTCTTTAAGTGCATTTTTCAAATTTTCAAATAATATGACAGGAGTTGACAATATCAAGTAATAATTATTTGTTTTTTTTTCACATATTTTATGTCGGCAAAATATAAAAAAATATTAGAGTCAAAATGCGTACAATTTTAATTTTTTTTGATGCAGTCTGGTACACACACACTCTCTCTCTCTCTCTAGATTGGAGACATTCTAAAATTTCGGTTAATAATAAAAAACAATGAAAACCATACAAACGGTAAAAAGAAGTTCAAAGCCAACGAGAATTAGAACCCTTGGTTAGGGGCGAGTTATATCTACCTACGATAATAAGAAAAAACAAGATATTACAAGGGTAAAATATACGTACATACATATATAAACACATATGTATGCATGCATGTATTAGAGTTTTATCTTCGTGAATACCTAGGGATGCCGCTGCATCTTTAAAACATAAATCCGGGAATTTTATGCAGAATTTCAACTTCTTATCTGCGAAATATTTCTAATTGAAACAAAAAACGAATAGTTAATTGTATTGTTTGTGTGTTAAAAATATCAAATTACATATAGAACATTCCTGTGTGTTTTTTGACTTTAATAAAAAATTTACTTAAGATCTTCTTTGTTCATATATTAAAAGTTAGCAAAAATATAAAAAATTAAAATATTTACTATTAACATTCCTTAAAAATTTAGTTTCTAAAGAGACATTAGAATAGTGTATATGTATGTATGTATGTGTAGCTGTACTAATTTCAAACTTCCCGCGAATCATTAATTAATAAATATAAAAGTATGGCTTACCCGAAACTGAAAAAGAAAAACTCTAATGTGCATGTAGATACATAAGATGGTTTTACTGGATAATGGTGTCCTATAGCGCTTTTAAGTCGTGTCAAGACGACTCACAAGTACTTGTAAGTGCAATTATAAACGCGTGAATAACAGCAGTAACAACATCTCAGCAATTATGGCAACAGCCACAACAACAGTAAAAACATAATCAACACAAACACAAAACATAAAAGAAGAACAAAAGACATCAGCAAGTGGAATGTAGAATCCAGGACAATAAAGACTTAAACACGTTGTCACGATTGCCTTAGCTACTTTTGTTTATACATTCATTTCAATATTGGTTTTCTTGTTGTTGCTCACCGACAGTCTACTCTAGCATGGGAAGAGGTGGAGCGAGAGACAGACTAACTAATAGATAACCTTAATCATGAATATTGCATGTTTCTCTGGATGCACTGGTAAATAAATGAAACAATACTAAGTGCCCCGCAACAAAATGAAAATGAATAAAAAATGTTTAAGAAGAAATGAAAGAAAAGAAAAACACAAGTTAAAGAAGAAAATCTAAATGAAATTGGTGGGACTTTAGTTATTATTGAAGTTACTTCAACAGCAACAGTAGCAGAAGTAGTTTTAACAATAACCTTAGCAAAATGGCTAAAAGGAAAGAAAAATAAAAAACGCATTTTAAAAACTCCTAATGTTTTGGACCATAAGCAAAGTGTCAATTTTCTTCCTTTTTTCCGCTCGCTAACAACAACCATTCAGACAATACTAAAGCAACAATGGAAAAAGCGAGAAAAAAAATCTACCTTTTTCCTAAATGAGAAAAATTCCTTAAGAAATCCTTTATCCGACTATTATTGTTATTTGGCTTTTTTTTAATTTTCTTGCATTTTTTCATTTCTCATCTCTATTAGGAAACGAGTATCTTTTAGTTGGAAGTTTATAACGGAAAAACTACTTAAAATAATTAAAGAAATTTAAAATATTGCTTGAAAACATCCCCATCAACATCAGCATGACCCACTAACCGGTTCTTTTGTTTCTCTTTTCTTTTTGGCTGTTTCTGATATTACTTTAGTTATTAGCTACTGGCCAAGGTGCAAAGGCAGGGTGCCAAATTACAATTTTAAATAATTTTTTTCTGATAAACGTTAGCTGCTGCTTTTTTATGATTTGAGTTATTTTAGAAATGTTTTGTTTTTTAGATAGGTAATGCTAATAAGTACAATTTCTTTAGTAATCAGGGTTACAAATTAATCATTACCATTAAAATTTTGTACTTATTGATTAAAACTATTTGAACAAATAATTTGTTGTATTGTTGTTGATAGTTTTCAAAATATTTTTTTAAATATTTTTTGCTCTAAACTCTTTGGCTTGGTAACTTAAATTCTTACGATTTCTTATTAAGTGCAGTGCCGATTACTTTGAATTGTGTTTATAGCTTATTTATTTATTTATTTAGCGAACAGCATTGATGAAAAACTGCCACCCAGATATTAAACTTTTGTATCTCTTAAGGATTGTGTTATAAGATCTTCATGAGCGAGTAAAAGAAATTCTTTCTAAAGGTATTCAGGTTCACGATCATAAATAATTTTGTGTAAAAGAGTTAGGGTTTTAATTTTTAAGAGGTTACACAGCGAAACTCCGTAGATCCTTGTTGAGTTTTCTGAAATATGGTCATATTAACGAAAGTTAAATACATATCTTAGAACGGCATTGTATATTTTAGTAAGTTTATCTGTGCTTGTTCAATCACAACTTGCAAAGAGCTCGCATCCATAAAGTGAAATCAGCATGATGTAGGTTTTCTCTAATAATATGCGGATATTAAGAGCCGTAATAGACTAAGTTTTCCACAGAGTACGCAACCTTGAAAACGTCCTTCCCGCTATGACATTTATATGGTCGGACCAAGTTAGTGTGCTGTTAAATGTGATATCTTAATTCTTTGCTGTGGCAACAATTTTAATTTCCTGATTGTTTAAAATTATAATAGGTTTGGAAGAAATATTAATTGTTCTTTTAGTAATTGAGAGGCACTTGGACTTTGTTGGGCTTATACACAATCCATGGGCACTAGCCTACGCATGAATACATTACAGATCCATGTTAATTTTCAGAATACAATCATTATTACATTTAACGGGACTGCTAATATAAAGTTGTAAGTCATCAGCATATAAGTGAGCATGGCAATGCAATATATGTCTTACTATATCATTGACATAAATCGAAAAGAGTAGAGGTCCTAGAATTGAACCTTGTGGTACGCCCTTTAAAACGGGAAGTGCTTTTGATGTGTTTTTGTTTTCAATAACAGATTGACTACGACCAGACTACGGCATTTTACACATTCAAAGCTAAAAGAGTTGTTAAAATCTCTGGTTTCTTGATTTTGTTATTAAAAAGTTATATCGGATGAAACGTTTGGAAGATTGATAAAGGCCTCGTTTAACTTGTTTACATCAATTGGAGCAACTTTTTTATGTGATGGTTTACCAATGCCAATGTCACGAATTATTTTCCATGTCTTTTTAGATCAAACTGCGGTGGAAAAACGGGTGCTATAAAACGTTGATTTAGCATTTTTTATCATTCCATTGGCTGGTAAATATTTTTATTTATTATTTTAACAACATTTTTATGTGAAAAACTACTCTGTGAAATTAAACATTTTAACATTTTTAGCTTAAAGGTGTGAAATATACTTATGTGTCAGTTTAAAGGTAGTTTTATTATGCACAATATATTTGTACTTAGCATGTATTTCTTTGTAGGAATTTGAAGAATTTTTGTTTTTAGAAAAGTATCTACATTGAGTCCATTTCTTCAATTTTAATGAATAGAATCTACCAGATTTATCGACGATATGAAAGCTCTCTTTAATAATTGTTTATTTTGCCTTGTTAAAAGAAATTGTAATAATACAAAAAATGTTATCCAATTAATTCTAAGTTACCAGTTGCTAAATGATTAACTTAACTGCAGCATCTTTTTGCCAAATCGAAATTGACAGACAAAATAGACGAAAATAAAGCAAATAATACCGATTTCAAGTCCGTGAAAATATTAAAAGCAAGAATTTTAAACGAATCACAAATACGTATGCTAGATTAAGATAAAAATTTTGTCATAACAACGAATAATCGTAAACAAAGCACAAACTACACAAAATTGGTCTAACAAAAGGTATCTTGTCTGAAAGATCTTGGTTGTAACTTTTTATTCAAAGTCTTATTTAGAACAGTTCCTTGAAAACTTTTTTTCTGCCTTAAAGATGAACAAGGAGAACAAATTTAATTAAAAAAACATTCAATCCCAATGTGAAATTTGTATTTAAGATCTTAATGCAAAAACAACTATGCATTTTGGGAAAAACCTAAACCAAGACAAAAGTTCTACTAACAATCGAGTGCAATTGGAAAACCTTATAAGGTTTTTGCTCTACGCTAACAATATATACAAAGATGCACTTGCTACACTTTTGCTAATATGCAACCTGAAGCTATGAGTATGCAACATCTGACAATAAGAAATAAAAAATCAAAGAACAGAATTTTATATTTGCAACAAATATTGAAAACGTAACAAAGAAAGACTGTTTACAATTGATAGCAAATGTTTATAACATCACAAACTCCATGTCTCAAATCCACAAGAGTGTGAATAGATCTTTTTTTCTAATGTTTTAAATTTAAATCATTGCACTTTACTTAGCTCTTCGCAAAAGTAAAAAAAAATTACACGGAAAACCTAAATCCATACAAGAAATCCAAAAAAGTCAGTTATGCCTGAAAGGTCAAACAGTTTAATTTTGAATTGCAACCAAAGTAAGTTATAAAAAAAACTCATAACAATGGTTTATGTTTATTAAAAAAACCCATTCCATAAATGAAATAGAAATCACCTTTATTTAAAAGTAAATACAGCTAACAAATACTATTTAAGCCAACATTATATTTAATGAGGCAAAGAAAAAAATCGCCGCTATTCTAAAAAGTTTGACTTGGCGGTTGTGGTGCAACAACAATAATTTTTAGCAACTTTTATTAACATTGAAATTACTGTGACTTTTGCCTTCCTTATTATGCAGGCTCAACCAAAGTGCTCCTAATGTTTTTTTTTCTATTTTAGTTTAAGTAAAAAAAAATAAATATTTTAGTGTTTTTTTTTGTATTATTTAAGTAGTAATGCCACTTACAAAATGCCTTGCATTGTAATGCCTGGCTGAAGGTTAAGTTGAGTGAAAAATTAAATTTCAAATTTATATCATTTTCAAATTAAATGCTCAAAAGAACGAATTTTTATTAAGTTTTATCGCCTTTTTTCATTTAAAATGTTACTTATTTTGCTTCCTACTTTTATATGCTTCTTAGTTCTATTAAAGATTAGCATAATAGTCTGTAGATATAATATTAGACTTATTTGAGAATTATTTTCGTTAAAGGACACAGGAAAAAAGAAATAATAGTAAAGGTATAATTACCAAAAGCAAATTAAGTAAGAGAGTAAGTTTATTAAATAAACTTTATAACCTTTCCCAGGGTTGCCAATGGGAAAACATTGAGATTTTTTTTAGAAACGAAGTATACGTTAAATAGATTCTAAAAAAAATTTTTTAAATAATTTTTCATAAAGATGAGAAAATATTAAAATCCTAAATGTTCTTTAAATAATACACGACATTGAGTTAATAGAATTTTATATAAAAAAAACACGATTATTAAAATTTTTTTGATATTTTGATTTTAATACTTTTATATATGGGTCATTTCATGTCAAGTGGACCAACTTTTGAAACCGATGTCTACCGATCCGGATGAAAGTTGCACCATAGTTAGTCCTATTTGATAGTAGCTTAGACACAATTTTTTAACAAGATGGGTCAAGAACTCTTTGGGTTAAGGGGGTCAGAATTTGACCTTTTGGGCAAACATGTGTGTTTACTCATCTATGTAACTTATTACCTATTGCTCTTAGCAAAATTTGTCTCAAAAAGTTTAGATAGCTATTTTTTCAATCTTTCCAAAGAAAATTTTTTTAAAAAAATTAAATTTTTTTTTTAAATTTTTTTGCAAAATAAAATTTTTTTTCGATGCTGCGGTAATAATCTCAATACCATGCTTTTATAACGCTTGTCGATGGAAGACTCAAGTTGAAAAAGTGTTTTGCCTCTACTCAATGCGATTTCTTTTCAAAGCCAAAAAACAAACCAGCAGCAAATAAAGACGATAAATAAGGAGGATGAAAGGCTGGGTATTTGAAAATTTACAAAACTTAAACATTTCGTTAGCGACAATAAATAAGTGTAAAAATAGTTATGATATAAATGGATCTAATGTGATTAAGATTTTATTTTATTTAACTATTTATCTTTATTATTATTATTGTTTTTGTTATTATTATTATTACTACAAATAAATAAAAAAATTAAATTTTCAACATTTCTAAAACAAAAAAATTATTTTATTTCTAAGGCTAACATATTGTTGGTATGACAGTATCGGGGATATGAAATTTTAGTTAGGTATGTTACATACCGTTGGAAAAGTTAATTTGTCTAGTTTCTCAGTATAAGTTTCATTTTTAAGGTTTTAGAAACACTCGCACACAAATAGGAAAAAATTCAAAATAGTGCATATGGTAAAAATTGAAAAATCCTTGTTTTGAGGTACAAAATATTTTTTTTCATAGATATCCCACTCGCATCCCACTAAGCGACTACAATGCTCTTAAAGGAAAAGTTCTAAGCTTTCGTTTGAGCATAAAAAAAGGGCCCATTTTGAAAAAAAACCTTTTTATTTTGCAAAAAAATTAAAAAAATATATATTTTATTTAGAAAAAAAAATTTTTTTTTGGAAAGATTGAAGAAATAGCTATCTAAGCTCTTTGGGACAAATTTTGAAAAAAAAGGTAAAAAGTTACATGGATGAGAAAAAACACCTATTTGGCCAAAAGTTCTTGAGCCATCTTATTGAAAAATTGTGTCTAAGATACTATCTAATAGGACTAACTATGGTGCAAATTTTATCCCGATCGAAACATCGGTTTCAAAAGTTGGTCCACTTGTCACGAAATGACCCATATATATTTTTATTTCGATTTTGACATTAAGGATCAGTTAAATAGTTGTCTTCATATATTTTCATTTATTTTTTAGTAAAATCGTTTTTTAAAATATATTTTTTTTGTTCTTTACTTTTACAAATAATATTCTCTTTACAGATTATTTTATTTGTAATCTTTGTGATTTAAATTAAAATTGGCAACACTGACAAATTTTTTTATTTTAAAAACGAATTAAAAACTTGATTTCATGGAAAATTAGTGTCTGCAATTATGTTAATTGTACGCATAAACAAAGTTAATCTTTATTAAGTTAATTATCGTAAAATAGAAAAATTGCTCCATTTAATACGCTACATGTCATATAACTTTGATTTAAACCGTTTATTAAGAACCAAACCGGAAAAAAAGAAACAAGAAATATTTTAACCAAAACTTCCGAAAAATACACAAAAACTAATAGAAGAATAAAATATTAACATACTTTTTTTAAATTTATTTTTAAAACATACTTTAAAGACATACGGCCGTATCTATAACGAAAAATTATAAACAACATATACATCGCACACAACTTTCTGCTCACTAGAGTTTATTTATAATGAATATCGCTGCCAATAATAAGAGTTTGATTTTAAGTTAATATGAGTTTAACAGAATGGATAAAAAATACATTTAAAATGACACTTATACTAACTCTATGCTAAATTTTTGTTATAAGTACAGCCGATAGTATTTTGTAATAATTCACTTGATCTAACGCTGGAAATTTTGCCGTCAGTGTGAAATAAATAAAATATTCACTCGAAGTAGAAATACAATCCATTTTGTTACAAATAATTTTACTGTAAAAAGTATGTACAAAAATATTTTTTTTTATATAGTTTTTTTTAATCCATTTAAAAATAAAAGTATTTGGTTTTTTATTTTTGCTATTTGTTTTATTCTCATGGCATAAAATTGTTGCAATATCAAATATATCATAAAACTTTAACAAAATAACAAGTTGTGATTTATGTTAAAAATATTTAAATAGTTATTTGAAATAAATATGAGTCAACTTGGTTCCTTTCATGCTTGTTAAAGAAAATAAAAAAAATAACTTTATTTTTAATGTAATAAAATTGAATTTAAAATAGAATATTAAAGTGTAAAATTTCATTTATATGTTTGAAATATATAACACAAACGTAACTTTATGAATTTAAATCAAAACTTAATGCAAAAAAGTTTTAATGTGATTTAAATAAAATTCTTAAAAATTCATAATTTTTTTTGTAAAAAAAAAAAAAAATTTTTTAAACATCTTTACGTTTAGAATTTATTAAAATGTAAAACAAATTTTGAACTTAAAAAAGTTCTATAAACCGGAAAGTTAAATTATTTATTTATCAAAAAAGAAAAAGGTGAATAAACATATTTCTAGGAATAATAAAAATAGGAATTAATGGATTATTATTATGTGTTTTCTCGAAAGAGTAGAAAAATTCTTAAGAATTTTAAAGATTTTTCCTTACACTAGTAAATAAATATGAAAAATTTGTAAAAAAATATCACTGACTTATATCGAAAAAATTTTTTTGTAACATTTTTAACTTAGGGAAAAATAATAAGAAAATAAAAATTTGTTAAATATATTTGAAAACTAATTTATCGATGATATACAATTTTTTATAAACAAAGTATTTCTCAAAAATGTTTTAATCAGTTTTAAAGTCATCAAAAATTTCTTACAATAGAAACTAAGAATTTATCAATTTTTTTTAATTTAATAACAGTAATAAGTTATCAAATATTATTAAATAAAAAACATACACATAATTGGTACTTTAAGTTAATTAATTAATTTATTTTTTAAATCAGTGTTGCCAGGTTAAACAATTCTTCTCTATAAGATTTTTATGTTTCATGAGAAATATGCAAAAAAAAAAAATTTATTTTAAGAAAATTATTTTGGCAAACCCGAATGTCTGGTGTATTGTCTCCTGTCTTATCCACTAAACCAAACTGCCATAAATTTTTTATTTTGGGTATACAACTCAATTTTACCGGCAACACCGCTTCACCGCTTGTGAGAGGGGAAAATAAATATAACACATACAGTAGCAGAAGCAACAGTATAGGTTGCCGACCGCTGATATAAAAAAAGGATTTTTCTTTGTGATTGGGGATTCAAATTTTGTGAAAATCCCCAAAGGGTTTTTCATGGGGAAAAACGATTTTTCGCTGGGGATTTTCGGGGATAATATTTCATTATAAATTGATACTTAATTGTTTTATTCTTGTATGTTTTAAATGTTTTTCTGTGTGTATATATGTATTACATATATATTTATAACTCAAAACACAAATAAATTTAGTTTTAAAAATTTATTTATTAAAATAAATAAATGCAATATATTTTTGCTTCTTAAGGAAGTTTGGGGATAAGAAAATAACAATTTAAATAAATGTATACACAGTTTTTCCTTATAATAAAATGAATTTAATTTTAAAACTCTGAGGGGATTTTGAGGATAAGAAATTGAGAATTTGGAATAAGGTCTAAAAACAAACTGGGAACCCTGGCACTACTTACCTTTTGAACACAAGTACTTACCCCGTTCCCTTACAAATAGGGACTTAAATAAGTCATTACCACCCTCGCTTACAAATAGGGATTTTGTGAAGACATTACGTTAATATCATTAAATAACTACTTACTATCAACATATATAGCAGCCCTTTAGATTATAAATCAGGAATTATATAAGTCAATTCTTTTATATAACTATGGTTGTATGGGCTTACAGAACTTATTACATTCGGCTTCCTAAGAACAAAACTGAAGCTTGTACGTTACGGTTTACAGAAACACTTAGAAAAACCTTTAGAGTCGGGTTGAAAACCAGCATGAAATTTAAAAACATCTGTCGAAAATATAATTACTTATACTTAAAGTATGTTAACCCAAATGAGAATCATAATAAATAATTTAAGTTTTTCCTTACAACTTCTTAAGCCAAAGTGTATGCAGCTTTTATTTCTTTTTAGATATATCATGAATAATATATTACGTTTCACAATATTAACTTGTTATTAGAAAACCACTTCTTAGTAATGCAGACGGTATGTTATACTCATTGAAAAGTATATTTTTGAGTAAGAGCAAGTCATTTGCTGGGAAGGTGCATTCATAAAAAGTTATTCTATTACGTTTTTATTGTAGGATATGGTTTGTTTGCATTGATTTGTTTTAAGCTACAAATTATGGTGCTTTTGACATGACATTAATTAAATAACTGAGAGTTTTTCAAATATTTTTTATTTAACTAATGGTTACCGTTTAACGTTTTACCACCATTCAATTACTTTTCAGTAATAAATATGGCACCACTACCCCGTTTTTTACAAATAATAATATATGTAATAAAAAACTAAATAGAAAAGGAAAAAGCGTTTATCTTTTATATGAACATTTTGCAAAACCAAATGAAAAAGCAAGTTTTTCGTGTGATTTTTTTAATAGTCGACTTCTATCGATAGTGTTTAAATATGTATATCAATACAATAAATTGATATATGTTTTTCATTTATTGACTTTTTTTACACACATTATATTTTTTTCCATACATTTTCTATTAATGATGCTACAGAAATGTATTTTTCATTTTTGCTTTAAAAGTACCCAAAAAATTCTTTTTCTTTTTATCTACAATTAAAAATAATATAAAAACCATTTTCGGCAATGAAATTGCCTTTAATGGGGGGAAAAATATGCAAAATTTGTTATATGTTTTTATTTTTGCAATGTGTCACATTCAGACAAGTTTGTTGATTTTCTTTTCATGTTTTTATTTCCATTTGTATTCATAATTTTATTCAAAAAAATTCCACTTGTCCCTTTCCATCAAGGGGAAATTACTGAATGTTGAAGAGGCTATGGAAATCTATGACATATATTTATGTACATACGTAAAAGTGTGTCTGAAATGTAAATATATAGATATCAGACGGTTATCAATATGTCTATATTCCCTTGCATAGAGTTGCTTAAATTTCTATGCAAAAGTACAGTGTGATATATTATATTGCACACAATTTAGTTTTTAATATATACAATTAAAAAAAGTTGCTGTTATTTCAGTTCATATTGTTGTTAAAAAAACTTTATTATTCTTGAACTAGCTTAGAACCCACTACTTCGTTAGCGCATTTTTTAATATATATTTCACATTCAATATTTAGATTTTCTTCTTCTTATATGATTTCTATCTATATACTTATCTCAATTAAAATACATAGGCCCAAATTTACGTTTCTAGATTCATAAACTCAA
>NDXZ01010475.1:0-10763 GCA_003055125.1 Paykullia maculata
GAAATTGACTTCGCGTACCAATTGGTTATAATTTTGTTGTTTTTTCTATAAAAGATTTCTATAAAGATTTTTGGTAAACAATTTTTTGCGGTAACAAAATAATTTTCTTAGTTTTGTAAAGTAAACTTTCATACTTTAAGTAAAACGAAGAATTTGACGCAGTTGTGTGTAGGAATTACTTTATGTTAATTTTTGTAATTATTATCTAAAAAAATTGTTTACAGTACAATATAAAACTTAATTGTTTCAGTATGATGAAAATATAGATGAAAATTTGTTGGAACAGCCGTCTTCCGGTAGCAGTAGTAATTGTGGCAGTAGCAGCAATAGTGTCGTTAGACATCCAAGAATTTCATCTGGGGGCACCGATGTACCTCCAACACCCTCAACGATACACCAGCTAAGCAACACACTAAAAAAATCTGACCTGAATGTAAGTTTTTTTCGCCTACAAACAAAAAAAATATATGCCAAAATATAAATAATAAAATTATTCATTTATTTAAAACTAGCGAAAACTGCCAGCATATGCTCGAGTTAAACAAGCTAGAGTTCCCAATGCATATGACAAAACAGCTCTTAAACTAGAAGTGGGAGATATAATAAAAGTCACCAAAACTAACATAAATGGTCAATGGGAAGGTGAACACAAAGGTAAAAAGGGTCACTTTCCCTTTACTCATGTGGAATTCATAGGCGAAAGTGATTTAAATAACAAGGATTCCATACCCCAGTCACAGTTAATTGAAGGGCATACGATAAATAACACCGATTGGGGCGAATAAAGAATTTTGTTTGTATTAATTTAACATCAATGTAAGATTTTCTTAAAAAAAATACCAAAAAAGAGGAAAAAGAAAACTATGTATATTACGAAAAACTCACAACCAAATGAGGTTTTCGTAAAGCGTTTGGTCGTACCGATTAAGTTATTTTTAATCTCTTATTTACTTTAAATAAAATCAGTTATGAACAACTTGTAAATAACCCCTAATATAAATTAAATAATCGTTTGTTTACCTTCTAGAACATTGTTCCCAAATTTGCAACATAATTGTAATGTTTCTATTCAAATATTACACCATAATTGGTCAAATCTTGTACCATAAAAATGCATCACACCACACCATGCACACATTTTAAAGTATGTTGAATATAATAGCGATTTTCACTCTTGGTGCTTTTTAAAGCATTACATTCGTCGCTGTTCTGTATTCCGAGTAAATTTTTACATGTGGGATTGTAAAATTATACGTAATATTTGAAAATTTTGTGTTCTACATTGCACATAGATTTTATTTTTTTTAAAGTTTCGAAAATGCAAAAAAAAAACATATGTTTTGTGCCAATATGAAAAAATACATATGTAAATACACAAAAAAAAAAAAAATAAATAAAAGAATGCTTTTATTTTGAGTTATTTGAAAATTTACCTCTGAAAAAGTCGTTAGGAAAATATAAGAAAGCGCTGTGATTTGTCCAATCCAATGACAATGCCAAAATCTTTATAGACCATTTTGCGTAATTCTGAAATTTTTTTTGTTAAATTTATAGTCATATTTACTTTTCTTTTGTTTTGGTAGTAATTATTTTGAGAATTATGTAAATAATATAAAAGAAAACATTCCAAATTTAAATTTATAATTGTAATTTAAAAACTTTTATAAGATTTTAATTGAAAAACGTGTGATTCTTTTTGATTCCACTTAAATTTTTCTACACGAAATAAAACGACACAGGGACGATTAGATATATTTACTTCCACTTTTGATTAAATCTACAATATTCGAACAACTGCTTAATTTAGCATCAGTTCATATTGGTTGGTTTTTTCGCGTCTTCTTTTTATGTAAGCCCTTGTATATTTATTTTTTTTATTTTTTATTTAGCATACAATTCATAAAAAAATCAAACTTAAATCCGTTTGCCAAATTCTTTTTGATAAATATAACAAACTTATTTCAAAAAGCTTTTTACGTAGTACAATTGAAACTCGATTATCTGGGCGCTCATTAACCGATTACGCACATATTTAAATGTATTAACCGGCATGCTGTTCCTTTAATTTTATGCCTCTTCTATACATGTCCAATACAAAAAAAGCTAGGTTAGGTTAAATGAGTAGCCCGATAAAAGTGAATTTATTCGGAGGCCCAAAGTCCTTTTCTGATGCTTTAACTGCATATACCAACCTAGATCATGATCCTAAAGATTCGCGGTGTTCATGAAACCAACAATTCCCTCTAAAAAAGCCTAATAGGTCGGCTAGATGCACGTCCGAAACCGTTTAGATCCTGAAAGAATCGCTGCACACTGGTCACCCTTGTAGGGAGCCAGTGGCCAAAAATACTTCCAGTTGAAATACCCACTTGCACCTTATGTAAGCAAAAAATTTTTTGGCAATTATATTTTAATTCAGAAGAATTTTTTAACATTTCGTTTAAACAAAAAAGAAAATTTAAAATTAACCATTTATACTACAATTAAAACAATTTATTTAAATATTATTTTAATAAATGAAAAAGAGATTTCGTTTAAATTGACTTCTGTTTAGTTGGTAATTTTCGTTATTCCGTTAAAACGCGTGTACTGGAGTCGACATTTTTTTATGGCTTTGTGTCTAGACTCACCAGCTATTTCAAGGAGCTCATTAATTTAAAAAGGATAAACTAAAATTTTGTGAGCAACGGGTGGAAGATAGTATCTGTCAACTCCTAAGCAGGATCCAGTGCATATTTTCTACATTTTTGAACATATACATACTTTATATCCAGAAGGCAGGGCTTTTAATAATGTAGCATATCTCTCTTATCAATCTTTTTCTAGTCCTGTTATTTCAGCAGACACGCTATTAAAAAAAGCAATTTATTAAAAAATTCTCTTGCCATATCTCCATCACTAGAAGACTACCAATTTTAGGCTCGTCGACTATATGACCCATTTTTTGACGAAATTGCAATTGAATGTTCTTATTTTTAAGAAATTTTCTTCTAAGGACCCAATTTGCCATTGCTTAAGTTCAAGTCCATACAATACAAAGAGAAGATATTCGAATAATCTAATATACGCATGTAAATATGACAATCCAAATTCGTAGTGCTCTTTTCGAACTTCTTTTTGGAAACAATTTTCAACTTTGCTAATTTCAGTAGGTTTTGCATAACATATGTAACATTTTGCGGATAAAGTTTAAGTTAAAGCGTAACATATTTTGCCATTTACCATTGCAAGTTTCAAAATATGATAAATATGTACTATTTTTTGAGCTGTGTTTTGTTGGAATTCAGTTAGCGATTTTCTGCTTAAAATACATTTCTTCATCGATGTTCAATTAAACTGACTGGCCCATAATCATAGTCACAAAGTAAATTCGATTCTTTTAAGGAACGATTTTAAAGTTAAAACCTTTTATTAACTATTTTGCTATTAGAGACAAAAATAAAGTATGTTTTAAACTAAATCAGCTTTAAATGGGCGACACATCTAATAGTAAGATGTTTTCATACAAATTGTAACAAAATATGAAAAAGTGGTAACTTTGATCAGCTGATTTTGTGTATTGTTGACGAATGAAAGAAATAAGAAATGCCAACATTGAAAAACAATTTTTTTTTATTGTGTAAAAAAAAGTAAAAAACAACATTAAGAGGACTTATTGACCTTTTTTTAAACATATTAATGTATCAAAAATTATGGAAGCAAAAAAAACTTGTGATTTTGTGTTTTTAGGTGAGTTAAAAAACGAAAGAAACAAAAATAAAAGAAAGAAAGAAGTATGCTTTACAACTCTTAAAGTACACTTTGTTTATGACTATGAATATGGCCCACTCTCTTTAAAACTGAAACCTGATGGGGCTGCAGCAGCGTGTGGACGATGGACGTGGATTTTTCCAAATTATTTTGATGTTTTTAGTCAAATCTGGTTTTGGTACAAATTGAAGCGGAACATACATATACTTTTATGTACGACGTGACAAATAAGTAACTTCTTCCAAATAGCCATCTTAAACTTTCAAACGTGTATTCCTCGTTTTTTTACACCAAATATCGAAGATGTCGATGGTTTTCTAACGCAACCTCGTAACTAAAAAACTACTAATTTTCAGGAGAGACAAAAAAGTTTTTATAACAAATAATTGAAATTTTTTAATATATATTTCTATATAATCTAAAAACCAGGGATAATTTCGATTAATTTTCAAGGCAACTGTTATGTTAGAAATAATTCACCGTTATGTATTCACCCTTTTTTGAGATACGTTGTTGCGATTTTTTTTTTGTTTATCCTTTTGAGTCTTATTTTTATAGACTTTTTATCTTGTTTACCTGGTAAGTTATATGGATATAATTTTAGATATTATATTTTTTATATTATTTGCATAATGGATGAGAGAAGGCAGGCCATTGTTGGGACACTGGTATAAGTTTTGTATAATTGTTAACCGGGTAGGTTTATTAAGCTAGAGTTTTATGAGAAACTGTGTTTTTTTTCTAGCATGCTACTCATTTTATTTTGTGTGAACGAAAGGGAACTGAATAAACACACGTATACACATATACACATACATGTTCTTACTGAGAGCTTTAGAGAAACTTCATTTATTTATGATCTTGCTTTTGTTTTTTTTTTACATAGAGATAGATATTTCCAATGTCATTCATTTCTCCTTGACCATTGAAATCGTGAAATTGATTACATGCTAAAAGTCAAAGCTTATCGATGATCATTTCTTAGCAAAGTGTGGAATTTTTTTATTCACATGTGGCGAACAAATTCCAAAAAGTTTTTGGTGCTTAATTAAGTTTTGCAAAATTTTAAGTAAAACAACATATATAAAATAAAAAATTTAGGAAAAGAGTGTCAAATCGGGATAAGTTTAAGGAAAGGTCCATTAAGGAGCAAATATATATTACAATTCTTATGAGGTAAGAGAATCTATTGGTTAATTTGGTATGTCCGTATATCTTAAGGCCCATTTTCACTTTATTAAAGGACCTTATTCCTTTTACTTGGGACGTTTGTTGTCAAGAAAACGTCATATTTGGAACTGGAGTTTCTCGAAAACGTGGTGTTCAACGCACCACCAAAAACCATACATCATAACCTCAAGTCCTGCGACAATCACGTACCACAGAAAATATCGTCGTCACATCAAATGTGCATTTAACCTAACTTTTTAAAATAATTCTTACAAAATAATTTTATAGATTTAGCAACAAATTCTAAATACTATTAAATTTCAATGTCTTCAATTAATTGACACTAATCAATTTAATTAAAATTGAAACATTAAAAGTTTTTGTAAAATTTATTACTAATTTCTTATTTAATTGTTAAAGCTACTTTAGGATAATCCAAAACCTAAAATATAAAATTGTTAAAAATTTAAAAATATCATTAAATTCACAGAAATGAAATTGTTTATATAAATTATAAATTTATTTAATTAGATTCCTTTTATCTTTGAAAGAAAACTGAAATATAAATAAAACTGTTTAATTATTAACCATTTTTTTAGATATTTACATATTGTAAATATCTAATTTCCAAAACTTATCATTTTTTTTTGTATAATAAGTTTTGCATTTCTATTGACTTAACATTTATTCTTGAGTGTAAAATATCTTCCTTTTTTTTGTTATTAGTATTACTTTTTTTACTTTATTCTTATTTACTCGTATTTTATATTGTAAAATGTTTATGAATCAATAATCCCTACTCTAAAAAAAAAACATAGCTACGACAACAACTCTCATTGACTGCTGGGCCCATCATCAATCGGAGTAAAACATTTCAAGCAATCGAGCAAAAACAATGTAAGTGATAATGATTCTCTTTATAAACTTTGTTTAAGTATTTCTTATTTTTTTTATTATGAAAAAAAATTTTTTATCATTATTGTCGGTGCGATTTCTATTGAATTATAATTTTACAAGAACAAATTCTCATTACGTCACTATTTATGAATGATCGTCTCATTCAATAAGTTACGATTTGTTATTATTATTTTCTTATTATCTTTTTTTTGAATAAATAATTGTTATTATTGAAACAATGAAAATTAAACTCTAAGTTATTAAACATGGGAAGTACATCTATGAAAGATATGTTTGCATAAGGTAAAAATCATGTCTATTTCAGGGACAGATTACAAAATAGAGGGTATTAGGTCTGTCAATGGTGTTGACTTATTTGGGAGGGAACAATGTACCCCATATGGCACGTCACCTTGCCATTATCTCATTTGTTTGAAAATAGTTCTTTTTATAATACATTTAAATCATATTCACATACTCTACAGGTGTGAGAGTATGTTGTATGTTGCGCGTGAAATCTCGGGTTAAGAACCAACGACACGTAATATAAAGCCGGCGGATAGCAATTTCATACCCCTAAACCATTGTGTTTTCTTATAAAGTACTTTGGAGTATATTGGAATTTTTCTCAATTTTTATTATTCGAAGAAGTAGCGTCCTCGTAACACATATGGCGCCCAACGTAAAGGCTTTTGTAAGGCCAATATAAAAGTGAAAACCTATACGGTTAATTAAAATTACACCAGTTTGAAATCTTTATGGTAATGTATAGAAGCAGTTTTAATTAAATGACATCTTAGGTTGATATATATAAAGAGTAAAATTTTTAATTTTACAACCAATACGAAATTTCTTTTCTGTAAGTCACAGCTTTTTATAGATTTTGAAGTCTTTGAACCTGTTTGCGACGTTGAGAAATCAGTATTAAAATGTTATTTAGTCACCATAAGTTTTGTCTGTGTTATAAAGTCCAAGTTTAAAATTATTAATTTTGATCATGTTGCGTATGGCATAAATAAAACCAAAGAATATAAAGTATATAGTATATATGTGCATACCGACTAAAAAACTTTTCTATTCGGGTCCTAATATTGATACCCGTTGTTCGTTTTTGTTCGCTCGGCTTATGTTGCTCTTGGCTTTACTCTTACTCTCAACAAAATGTGCAAATACAATTTGTCTTTGCTTGGGTTTGTACACATTGATATTGTAAATTTTTAGTGTGCGGGTTGTTGTTGTTGTTGAATATAAAAAAATTTCTACACCTATTAGGTTTCAATATATGAATTTTAAATTTTTTACCATAAATTCAAATTATCCAGTAATATTAGCAAATTTGTATTTTTTCTTTTTATATGTATACATATGCACATATTTTTTAAATATTTGATAAGCATTTTTTTAATTTTTAAAAGAAACATATTTAATTTAATTTAATATGTACGCAAACATTTGGAAAATGGTAATAATTGTACAAATTTTTTTGTAAATACATAAGTAAAAGAAAACATTTTTTATTTAATTTGTACAGATATTGTTAAAAATAGTGCAAATTTACAAGTTTCAAATTTTTAACACTTTATTTAAATAAAATTATGTATATTTAACTGCTAAAGTTTAAAGAAAATATACATAATTATAGTTTTTTGCCACTGCTTTAGAAAAAGGTCATAATTAAAAATTATTTTAAAAATACATAAAGTAAAATAAAATTTCAAATTCTAGTTATAATACAGAGTGTTTTTTTTTATTGATTAAATACATTTAAAACAAACAATATTTTGTCCAATAACTTTATTAATAATTCTGATTAATCAAAATGCTTTTTAATAAAAATTTTTAAACTTTCGTTGTTTTATTAAGATTAGTTTGGCTCAAAATTAAAAACATTTGAATAACATTATATTAATACTTATATACACTTAGTCGCAAAACTTTACATACGTTTTATATTTTTTAACTTTAATTGGTAGAATAATAATATAATTAAAAACAATTTAAACAAAAAGACATTTTTCAGGATTTGATAATTTTTAATGAACAAAATAATAGAATTCTGAATTTTCTTCAACAGCAGAAGTCTACATACGACATATTGTTAAGCACTTGAGGTAATGAGATATGGAACTAAGTAAATATTTAATGGCTTGTTTATCCCTCTTAACCACCATAGGATCTTCGGGTCAAATTTGACCCATTTTAAAAGAAAAATTGATTTTTTTTAAGTGTGTGGTTTTTATTTTTGATATTTTCTGACTTTTATTTAATTTTAAATGTCAACAACTACGTTAGGTTTTTAGAAAAAAATTTTGGCCAGAAAAATACTTACAAAGTTTTTTACACTCATGGTCTTTGGGTCAAATTTGACCCAAAGTAAAAATCTTGAAATTTTGTTACGCACAAGTATGTTAAAACAATTTATGTGCAAAGAGGAATGTCAAATGTTTTTGACGTTTTGTGTGTTAGGCTTTTATATGTTTTTAAAGCTTTGATTGGACTGAAATCCAATATATACAAATGTATATCCGTTTCTTTCTTCTCGTCATATTTGCTAAAACTGTAAACGCCCGCCATCATACTTGCGGAACATTTTATTTGTATGAAAATTGGGAGTCCTCGGGTAAAAAGATAAGCAATGTTTTTCTTATTTGTTTAGTGCATTATTGTTTTCAGTCATTGAACAAAAAAAGAGCTGATAGAACGCATTAAAGTTAAAAAGAGTTGTGTCTGTACTTTTTGCCAAACAAAAAAATGAATAGTAGTGAAATAGAACTTATGCTGAATGCATTATGAGACGAGGAAGAAATTTGTTCAGAAAATGAAGATCACCTGAAATATGCTGATTCATCTGACAGTTCTAGTGCAGATGAAATTAGTATTGCGCGCACTCAAGCAATGATATCAAAAAGTAGTGAAATAAGATATTTCGAAGAACCTCTTACACATAAACATGGAAGAGTCCCAACAGAGAACAATATTAGCATGACGCCAGGCTTGACCCGCTATTCTTGTTCAAGAATTACAAAAGAAGAGATTTCTAGTTTTCAATTATTTTTTCCACCGCCTGTGATGAACATTATTTTAAAATACACTAATAAAAAAGGTAAACTTGTGTTTGGTAAAGATTGGACTGAAGTTGACGATACCGAAATGTTTGGAGTATATAGATCAAATAATGAGAGTACAGAAAGTTTGTGGGAATCAGAGAAAGGAAGACCTATTTTTGCAAAGAATCAAAAATCTTTCAAAAGTAATGAGATTTGACAATAAGGATACTCGCAGTGAACGCCGAATTTTTGACAAGTTTGCACCGATACGCGAGCTGTGGAATCTGTGGGTTGAAATATTGCCCAAACTTTACAATCCATCTCAAGATGTAACAATTGATGAACAACTAGTGGCGTTTAGAGGAAGATGTCCATATCGGAAGTATATACCAGCTAAGTAGGTATAAAGTTTTGGGTACTTTGCAATACTACTTATAGCTATGCTTGGAATATACAACCGTATACAGGCAAAGAAATAGAAGCTATGCCTGAAAGAAACCAAGTAATGCGTGTAGTTCTCGATTTGGCAGTTGGTCTTAAAGGCAATAACTTGACTGCAGACAATTTTTTACATCCTACCAATTGGGACAAAAAATGCTGGAAAAACAAATTACTTTGGTAGAAACTTTTCGTAAAAACAAGATTGAATTGCCACCAGAGCTTTTGGCAACTAAAGACAGAAGCGTATTTTCATAATTTTTTTGTTTCACCAAGGATACTACCCTTCTTTCATATATTCCTAAAAAAATAAGTCTGTGAATCTTCTTAGCACTTTGCATCATAGCTCAAAAATAAGTAATCGCGAGGACAAAAAACCTAAAATAATATTAGATTATAATAAAAGTAAAGGAGGGTTAGATACGCTCGATAAAGTTGTTTCATGTTATTCTTGCAAAAGGAAGACTAATCGATGGCTTCAAGCAGGGTTGTCAGATTATTTTTTACCTTTTTCGCCAAAAGCGATGTCAAAAATCGCCAAAATTGTATTTTCTTAGTTTTTGCTCACAATATAAAATTTTTTTTTTATTATTAAAGTTTTTTTTTAAATTTTCCATAAATAAAATTTATCAAAATCTTTAAAATTCGCCAAAAGTATAAGAAAAATCGCCAAGTATTTATATTTTGTTTGACTTTTATTCAAATAGAAATAAAAACAAATAAGAGCGCTATATTCGGCTATGCCCTTCACTACGTGTATCTATGTGTGTATATTAGTCGATTTTTTTCAAAACACACAAATATAATAATTCTTGTGTAAAAAAAAATTTTTGTTTGCTTCTTTTCCCAATTGACACATGTATCTTACCCAAAAATAAATTCATTTTTGTGTAAAAAAAAAACGGACATAGCTAAATCGAATATATATACTTTATAGCGTCGCAAATGAATATTGAAGAAATGACAAACCTATATACACCCTTACTACATGTGTGAAGGGTATAATAATAAGTTTAAAGTTTGTAAATTTCATTCTCAAGGCAATCGTCATCGCATTCTGCTTTGGAGAACTTTGTATGGGAATTAAATTTATTTAACATTTCTTAAGAAGGTACAAAGAGGTGCAGCATGTGTTATTTACGTAAAAGATGTAAATTTTATATAGATTGTTTAAAAAAGTAAATAAAAAAGTGATAAAAGTTTTATATTTTAAACAATTGGAAAACTTAAGTGTTTTCATATCATGATGTGTAAAACCAAGCATTTTTTAACCAAATAACAACAAAGGCTTGCTTATTGCTGAAATTGGCCCAAAGTATAAAGTTTTCTTTAGAGCTCGGATGTTTTTTAATAAGAGACCTAAATCGTGAACTCTCTGAATTTTCCTAGCAAAGAAGCCCCAAATTAATAAAAAAATACATTAAAAATTTTAAAAATGAATGAAAATATGAGATTTAATTT
>NDXZ01010479.1:0-12054 GCA_003055125.1 Paykullia maculata
CACAGTGTTAAATGAACACTATAGCTTTTAATAAATATTGTAGGGGATGATTAAATTTTCGCGCCTGACGGAACGAAATAGGTTAAAGGGGCTTAAACATAATTCTTGAAATGCTAGATTTTTAGGCTTGTTCGCCTTAATTTAACTCAAAAAAGGTTTATTGCTATAACTGATGTTTTTCATAATTAAAAATATAAATAGCACACTTAAATTCAAAGAGTAAAATAATGTGTAATAAGAAAAAAAAGCTTATTAAAAGTGATGTAGAGGTACGGTTGTTGGTTAAAAAAAAGTGCTAAAAGTAAAAAAATACTTTCCATCGTTGTGTCTGGTTATCATTGTTGTTGTTGTATACATTTTTCTCTTTCTGTCGTATGTGCATATGCATTTTTCTATTTTTTCCCCAACAGTTTTGATTGTTTTTTGATTAATCACCTAACTGGGTCTTTTTCGAGTACTTTTGATGCTCAAAATCTGATTAATCACTTGCGTGCTTACGTTTAAAAAATGATCTATTTAAACTACAATAAAACAATATTAAAAATTATTTAAAAAAAAACTCGAAAATGACTCCAACTAGAAACAGGTTAAAAGGTATTATTTATGGTAAGAAAATGAGGATATATATGATTGTTTGAATCGCGTAGAGGAGTCATAAAAGACTAAAATTTAAATAGAATTTTCATTTTCATTGGGTCCTTGGAAATGAAATATTTTTTTTATGGTAAAAGCTTTTTCATATATTAACAAATATATATATCAAAGTACTAAAAGTTTTTGAAATTCATTCAATTGTTTTTGTATGATGTGTGTTTAGACACACAGACAAACAGCCAGATACACATAAATTTCAAAAATTTGCCACAAAATAAAAATATATGTATGCAAAGACAATCTGTATAGATTACCTAAAAATCATTGTATATATAAATTTTATTTTTGCTTAATTTTACTTACCCCCACTCCAGCCACTTTAACACAGACATGAAACATCTGACATTGAGTTTCTGGATCTGCATAATAGCCGCCAAGTATTTTGTCATGACATGTAAATTGTGTTTGTGGCATATTTTGTAGACTGTATGTTGGCCATGGTTTTCTTAAGAATGATGACCCCTGTCCAAATACTGTGTTTGTTATAGTTAAAACAATTGCTGCAAAAGACAAACATACATACATATATAAATATTTTTGTTTTATTTAAAAAATAATTAAACATGTTTTTATGCATAAAATTATGTAATATAAAAAGTGGTTGAAATAAATGGTCAAAAGTTGAAAAATTATTTTTGTTTATTATTTAACGTATTTTTTTCTTTGTTTTTTTTTTAGCCAGATAAATCTATTAATAAGTGTTTTTGTTTTAAATTTGCAAAAAAAAAAACAATATTTCAAAAATATGTCCTTGAAAAAGCAAAAAATTATAAACAAAGTTTGTCTTTAGGCTGCAAAGTTATTCATGTGGATTTGTAAGAGATGAAGAGATCATTATTGTGCCAAAACAAAAAAAAAAAAAATATAAAACTTAACAAGTTTTGGATATTTGTAAATTAATTTAAAATATTGACATACATTCATACGTATGTATGTTTGTATGTGCCGATTTCTTATCTAACAACTTATTAACTAAGCTGTCGTTTATTTATTTAAAATCCTATCATTTGTAAGTTTTAAATGTTAAAAAAAATCGTTGACCGAGTTTTTGTATTTACAAACTGTCTAAATAGTTTTTAAATTATTTCGAATAATTTAAAAACCCTTTAAATTAACTTATTTAGCAAATTTTTTCAACAATGCAAAAACTTAATAAATTGTTTTTAATCCATCTCAAATTAAACTTATCTCATATTCTTAATTACATTTCTAATATTTCCTTTTTTATGGATGGTTGACTGAATATTTTAAGCAAGTAATTACAATTTAAAGAAAACCACTAACGTTAAAATAATTTTTCAAAAACTTGTTTAGTTTAAAATTTAAAAAAAAAATAAATTAAGTTTTAGCAAATTTTAATGCAATAGTGGTGCTGTTGTCTACAAAATAAAAGGCAAAAAATTAATATAAAAAATTACAAACTCAAAGATTTTGCAATTTCATCAAGTCATTCATCATCAAAAATGGAATACAGACAAGTACATTTTATTTTGCTTCATCATCTTTGTTTTTCTTCTTATAGATGAGTACTTCGTAGAGCATTGTTTGAGTTTAAAGGCAAAACATAAAATTTACATTAAATTTAAATATATTTAGATTGTTGTTGTTGTTGTTGTTGTTGCGAATTATTGCACATTTTGTAAAACTAGAACCATTAGCTGAATTGTTTACATTACACAAAAGCAAATATTTGAAAACGAAACAAGATCATCAGCCAGTATCGTCAACAACACCATCTCATCTTCTACAATCACAATGTTTTTGATTTCAAAAGATCTTAATGAATTTGAATTTTATTTAGTTTATAAGATAGAGTTTTGTAAATTCTTTGAATTAATTCGCAAGATTAAATGAATATGAGTAGTGTTCAAATATTTATTAAATAATTTTTTTATTGTAGAAAATGGAAAATGGTAGTATATTAAATAGAGATTTAAAAAAAAAAGTTCTTGTTAAAATAAAATTATAAATTATTTTCTACAAATACAGAATTAAAACATTTTTTTTTTTTTTACTTATTGAAAGTTTTATATAAAAGTAATTGGAAATTTTATATGAATTCAGATAAAATTAAAAATCGATATTTTACAGCCAAACCTAAATCAGCGCGCTAAGCGTTGTCTAGCTGTTTAAAATGAGCATGCCTGTACAAATTGTGTGAAGCAAACCGAAATAGCGCGGCATCAGCGCTTTGAAATTGAAAAATCCGATATTGAAAGCACGTTAGAAAGTGAGGTTGGATGCGGATGATTTTGTTATTGTTAAAAAGTAATGCCATTTTATATTTAGTTTTATTTTGTTTGATAAATATTACTCTTTGTTACATAACTTGAATGCTCTTATTAAGGTAGGTCACTTCAGCGTCAACAAAAGGTGCCAGTCAATGCAACGCTAAACGGTCATAAACTTTGAGGTCCGACCGTAAATGGCCACCGTATGTAAACGGACGCAATGCGAGCAACGTTTGCAGTCATATCCTTTGATATAAAATTTATTAAATTTTTTGTGCAAAAAAAATTTTTTTCAAAACATTTTAGCAAAAAAACTAGTAAGACCGCTATATTTGGCTGTGCCAAATCTTATATACCCTTCATTTCGTGTATTTATGTATGTATGTATTTACATGTCCGAAAGGTATTTAAAGTCTTAGAAAACTTATTTTTTGTATAATAATTATTTAAGTCCATATACGTTTTTCGCCCATATCTTTGCTGATTTTGGGCCAATTAGTAAATTTTTTCAAACTTCCCAAAAAGGTATGTCTTACACACATATGTATATAATAATTTTTGAGTAAAAAAAAATTGGTTGGCTTATATCTCAATCAGTTATTAAGCGATTTTACTGGTTTTATCTGGTTTTACTGGTTATATCAAGAATTTCAGGGAAGTTTTTGATTGTTTGATACTAATAACGCGTCCGTACTACATCGGGGTTTTAATAGTCTGACAGACGGACATTGCTAAATCAACTTCCCTATCTAAAGGGATCCAGAATATATATACTTTATGACTTTATGGGGTGGCAAATGAATTTTGTAGAAATGACAAACGGAATGACAAACTTATATATACTCTTGTCACCTGTGAAGGGTATAATAAAAAACTTTACCAAAAATTATTTTAAGATTTAAATTTCAATCCGAGAATTTCTCTAAATATTTCTCCAAGGGTAAATTAGTGAAATATAACTTTTTCAATAATATGTACCATATTATTAAAAAAAAATTTTATAAACAGAAAGTGTTTAATAATAAAAATATTGATCAAATATTTCTATAAATAAAAACTTTATTAATTGCTTTTTGTAAAGTTTATTAAAAAAAATTTACGGACTAACCTATTTATACGTTAAAGTATATAAAATTTTTATAAAGAAATGCTTATACCAAATTTATTACATATATATGAATATATTAAAAATTTTAAGCCGATATACATTTTTAATGGTTATAAAATTTAATTAGACAAATATATCTGTTTGTCATAGAGTTTGTCAGGAAATAGTTCATTAATTAAAACCTTATCGAATATTTTTGTTTTAAATGTATACTTTTTTTACTTTTATATGGAGTTTTAGGGTTTAATTTAAATATTCATGCGGCTCACAAATGTTTTACGAAATGATGATTTCCTTAACAACAGACTTATAAGCTGTTGTTAAGGAAAATCCTTAAGATATTAATAAAACAGATTTCTATTTTAAATATTTTACCGAAGGTATCAACCTATTTTTAATCTACTTTAAATTTAAATAATTTAATTTTGCGGTTAGTTGTTTAAAAAAAGTATTAAAAAAAAATTTCAATTTGAAATATATGTGGGTCCAGCCAGACTCATGTGTTAGGAATGTGATGTGTGCAACAAAATGTCCCTATAACTATGCTTTTATTCGCATTTTTATCAGTTTTGTTTTATACACTAAAAACTGATAATATTGTAGAAGGGTACCTGAAGTTTCAAGTCTGTAGCTTGATTATAAATACATTTTTATTAAGTTTAAACTTAAAAAAGGTCTGTCCAGACGCATTCTTCTTCTTTGTTATTTTTTGTTTTTATTAAATTTGCAAAACAAAAACAAGATAAAAACAGAAAATATTTTAGCCATGTACAAACAATTAACACAACAAAAACAAAGCTCTATAATCAAACACTTATATTTTAATAATAATAAAACAAAAAACATTTCTACAAATTTGAATTTCCGGGTAAATCATTATATGCTTCTTTGCATTAATAGCTTTGAACTCTTAAAGAAACATTTTTTAAAGTACTATTTTGGAATACAGTTTTTAACAAAGGTTTGTTTGCTTAATTTGTTCTTTAAAGCTAAAAAAAGATTTTTTTATTTTGGCTCAAGTTAATTAATATTATTGGAGGTAATACAAAAATGTACTAAAAAAGTAAGTTATACGACACCAGCCGAATGGAATCTGGTTTTGAAGCCAAAATCCGTTTAATCGCCAGCATTTTTTGAATGGTATTTTTAGTATTGCCTGTAAAAATAATCTTTTTAACTTTAAGTATTTACGGAAAATAGAATATGGTGATCAAATGGTCCATATTTATATTTTTTTCTACCAATAACTGAGTGAGAGCAAAGTTTACCACAACCATTGAAAGCTTTTACTGTTTATCTTTTTTAATATTATCACATGTTTTTGCTCTTTATAATTATAATGTTGTTTTGCTTTGTATCAGAGAGGCTGTTTATCACTGATCACCAGAAAAATATATAGAAACAGTCATATGATGACAGCACGTTATTGAAAATTTCTTTTCAACATAAGATAAAGATGACAAACGATAACCATATTGCGCTAATGATAGTTATCATCAATTTTTCACGTTAAGAAAAAATTTGTGCTTAACAAATATATAAAACTATTTAAAAAATATTCAAATAAATATTGAATAAAAAAGTTTTTCTGTTAATTATTTGTTGCTTATGGGTAAAATTAACATATATTTTCAATAACCATTTTAATTAATAAAGAAAATAAGTTAGTTGTTTAGAAACACCAATTATATTGTTACCGTCAATTTTATATTAATTTGGAAACAAATGTAACATCTGCTACTCAATTTTTAATGATAAGAAACTTTCAGAATTTATGAATGATTTGATCGATAAGAGGTGGAACCAAAGAAATTCAATTGGCAACATGTTCCTATGTCACATTGAATCTGTTCTCTGTACGCATCTCAAGTTAAAAAAAATGTATAATTTGAAGACTTAAATGAAAGCTTCTTGATGTTACACATGGCATAGAAATGTTATGTAACTTCACCACAAACCTGATTTAAACTATTTAACCATTAACGATACATAAAATTTATTTAAAAAGAAACATTATCAGTTGATAGTTGTAACACATAATTAATAATGAATAAACAAAATTTTAGAAAGCTCTGATTAATTTAAAATGCCTTAAAAGGCAATATTCGCAAAGAAGAAATAGCAATAATTTTGCAAAAAGAAGTTATGTTGGTAAAATGCCAATCGAAATCTTTATTATTTAATATTTTAAACAAAACACAAAAGACAACAAAAATTCACACGCCTTGCCAAACAACATACTGGTATAATACACTCGTGCAGATTACTCATGTCCTAATCACACTACGCTTTGTGCTTATTTACTTGTATCGTGTACACCTTCACTTCTCATTTATCATCCGTCAATTCATCAATGGTCATAACAAGCAAACTTAATACATATGTAATCTATCGCCCGACAAAATACTACTCATGTATGTCTTGTTTTGTGTTTTCTTTTATTATTTTTGTCTCGACAGCTTTATTAAAATATTTATTTTAGACAAACTTATGTACATATCCATGTATTTTTATCTTTTTACATCAATTATAGTATAATTTTCATTATTGCAGGTTATTTTGGTTACGTTATTGCAACATGATTTTTTAAGTGGTTACGTATTTAATTTTAAATAATTTGTTGTTTTTAAAAATGTTAATATCACTCTTAAGTTGTGGTAACATTAGTCAAACATTTTACAAAAAAAAAAACGTTACCACTAAATAATATATTTTTTAATTCCTTTATTTTATTTGAAAATGTATCTTCAACATTGTGAAAATCTTAATGGATTTTTTATTTAATTTATTTTACCAAGTTTCCTACTAAAAAAACTCTTTTAAAGGCAAACAGCGTCAAACTTTTTTCGCTAAAAATATTTTAGTAATTTTTATTTTATTAAAATTATTTAAAAAAGGCTTTTTCAAATAACCTTTTTTAATTTGAGTTTTGTTTTTATTGTTAGGATAACTAAACTTGTTGCTTATCGTAAGAATAAGTTTTAATTAAAAAGTATTTATTTGTATTTTTATTGAAATATATTTTGGCTATGCCAAATCTTATATACCCTTCACTACGTGTATTTATGTATGTATGTATGTGTGTATATGTATACTTATATGTACGTATGTATTTACATATCTGAGGTATTTAAAGTCTTAGAAAACTTGATTTTTTGTGATATTTATTTTAGTTCATATAGGTTTTTCGCCCATATTTTTGCTCATATCTCAAAATTTTTTTTTGGTTTAAAAACTTCCAAAAAGGCATGTGTTACACACAAATAAAATATCTTTTGTGTAGAAAAAAAAAATCGAATATTGTTTTTTTTTTGCTTATATGTATTTCGATTTTTTTTAAATGTTTTGCACACAGATATAATCATTTCTGATTTAAAAAAAAATGTTTTTTTTGCTTATATCCCGTTAATTGTTGGATTTTAATGATTTTCAATAGCAAGGGAAATTTCTGATCGTTTGATGCCAATAACGTGTTCTTACGACATCGGGGGGCTGAGAAAAGTTGATTTCAACAGACTGGCAGACAGACATGGCTATACCTACTTCCATATCTATAAGGATTCAGAATATATATATTTTATGAGGACCCAAATTAATATTGTAGAAATTACAAACGGAATGACAAACTTATATACACCTTGTGAAGGGTATAATAATATAAAGTGTCAAATGTGCACGAATAGGAAGTTGTTTACCTAAAGCATAAAAAAAAACATTTTGATTTTTAAACATTCGTTTAAATAACACTGGTCAAAGGGCTTATGTCACAAGGATTTTGTATGAAATTTATCACTTTGCTTCATCCCCCATTACGTATGTGGCAAAATAACTTTTTAAAGTCAGCGACAAATCAAAGCAGTATTATTATGTTTGTTTTGACTTCTCTGTGGCTCACCAATATAGCGATTACAGGTCTGTTAAAACTAACAAACATCGAAACATTTAAACTGCGTCGTCCCTTCTCCAAAAATTAAGAATTTGTTTTCGGTACTTCTTGATAAGTCAATCGTATTGGCATAAAATCTGTACTAATTTTTAGTATTTTTTTAAACAAAACATTTTTCTAAATTTGAAAAAATTTATGTAAAGATTTACCTGACCTTCAACTAATATGCAAACATCTATTTAAAAAAATTTTGACACTAGAATTCTTCTTCTTTATTCAAAATTTCTTTACATTTTTTATAAAAGTTAAAGTCTCGCGAAACCGTTAACCGGTTTATCTGCGGGTATATGATGACAAAATACCGAAAAGGGGCAAAATACGTTTAAATTACTGGGCAAATTTTGATAAAATTTGAGACAGGAACCCCTGTTTAGACAAAAAAAATTGTACGGTATGGTTGAGCTTAGAAACCATCTATTACGTGGTAGAAAAAAGGGAAAGCTGGGGTAGCAAGGCAGACCGGGTATACATTAGTAAATATTTAAAAAAAAAATCTTTTGTTATCCTTATATTAAAAAAAAATTAATAGAAAACTCAAACAATTTTTTTTTTTTTTTAAAACTAAAAAGCGTACTGATTTATAATCAGAAAAACATGGTTACCCTAGTCATGGTAAACAATGTCGTCGATTTGTCTTTATTTAGCAAAATTTCTGATCAAATTTATAATCTAACCCATATAGTTTTATATTCACTGCTTCGATGAAAGCATATTTGTAAGGCAGACTTCTTGACTTATGACATTTTCAAACGTTTTAAAGTGAATCCATAATATAAACTCCTTTACAAAACTGCTTTAGCCGCAGAAAAAATTTTGCTTTATGGATTTGTTAGATTGGTGACACAGTTTACTCATTTTCTACAATGTTGTTACAACTCAAAAACATCGTGCTTTTACATTTTTAAAAAAGCTGTTTTTTGCTATTAAAAAATATCTCTATCACTAAACTAAAGGATATTTCAGCATAAACTGAGTTTAAAGTAAAGTACTCAGTTTAAAAATTAGAAAATTTGAGTTATAACAGTGTTGTCACAAATGAGCAATATGTGTTTGGCGTTAATGCTATTAAAATCTTATTGCGCTAATAACTTTTTAAGTGTAAAATTAATATTAATAAAACATATCGCACACCCAGTTCAAAAGTGACTCAACTCAAAAATTTTAATTTTTCAGAAATCGAAATAAACAATTTTTAACGTAAACAAAAATAGTTAAAAACAAAAACGTTGGACCATTGAATTCGAATAAAAACTATTTAGCACTTAGCGTAGGGATCTATTACCATTATGTTTTCTGACACAACTAAAAATAAGTCACTTTTATGAATTGAAACTTTATACCAATTGAAACATAAAGAAAGACAAAACTGTTTTTTTTAGCAACAGTTAACAACAAAAAAATACACTGATATTTTTCTTATAGATAAACAAGTGTATTGTGCATAGTTTAAGCATATAAACTCGAAAAATTAAAATTTTGAGTTGTGTCACTTTTGTACTGGGTGTGCGATATGTACATTGTGCACTGCTGTAAGTAAATAACTTTAAAACAGTATATTATTTTGTCAACAATTTTGAGTTTGTCAACTTCTTTTGAAAAAATGTTTGTCCTTGTATATGTATGTTAAGGATGTTTGTTAAATAGCAACTTTATTGTAAATGTACTTAGGTATTTACTTATAATTACTTTACATTTGCATTTAAGTGTTTTAATTTACTGGACATTTTAACAGTGCATAACTTGGTACAAAGCACGCACCCCATTACAATTTGTCAAGTTCAGACTTTCATTACTTTGCTTAAAGTGAAGTTACAAAAGTATAGGCTGCTTTAGAAGATTTTTGTAACTTTATTTTAAATTTGAGAAACTAAAATGTTTTTAATAAACTATTTAGTTATTAAATTATTGCTATTGCTTTGATTTAAATTTATATAAATAATTAAAACAATCTGTTTTTACATCTACTTACCAAATATAAAAGTGCAAACATAAAAATTTATCCTTAACATGATGATGTATAAGAGAAACTATAGCGTATAATCCAAAAATTGTGATAAAGATGATTTGTGTAAAAAATAAAATATAATCCAAAATTATTCAAGGAAAATAAAGTTTTCTTAAATAACACTGAAAATAAATAAAATAAACTATTTTTATTTTGCAATAAATTTTTTTTAATAAACCTTAAGGCATTTTAATATTATTTTTTTTAATGAGATTTAAAAATTAAATTGCGAAAGTTTTTGCAACTTTTTAATTGTTAAAATTTTTTTTGGTTTTTTCTTTTGTATAATATTTTTCTACTGTCACATATTATTTAGAAACACTTTAAATTTTTTATGCTGAATTAAAATTTTTTTCTTGTTTGTTTTATTTCTTAAACATTTTTAAACGTTTGTTAAATGCATGCACTCAAGTGGAAATTAAACAAAAACTATATTGAAATTTTTTCTTTTGTTTTTTTAATCTTTTTTTAACACTTTTTATGTGGTAAAAATCTAATCACTGCTTTATTTGTTTTTTAAAGGTTTGTATGTCTGTACATACGTACATACGAGTAAATATGTACATTAAGAATGTTCAACGAAACGTTTAAGCGTTTTGCTTAATAATTTTTAAGTTCAACATCAATGCAAAAGTAACAAGAGTTTCAAAACAACAAACAATTAAATGTTTGTACATAGAAACAAATTGTAAAGGTTTTTTTTAATTACCCGCTATGCAAGACGCACAAAACAAAGCGCGAGACACAACCGAATAGTTTATGTTTTCAAAGCGAAATGAACTTTAAAATCAAAAGAAAAACTTTTAAAGCCCATCGTCATCAATATTATCAACAGCAACTTTACATCAGCAACATCGTTACCAAACTCTAACACAAACACACATATGCAAACACAAGTAAGCAACGTGAACATTTTCAGAAGCTGCAGCAGCAATAACAACGACAACAAAATCCAACATCATAAGAAGATCGATCTCCTTAACATATAAAAATGCTACATACAAACAATATTTAGCCATTTACACACATTTAGACATACAAATAAGTACATATTCATAGAGAAACATGTACGAGGTACCTTGACGAGTTGCAGATCTTCTCCTTTCAAACTGAGACGTCGAAGAACAACAATAATAAGAACAAGTAAGAGCGCTATATTCGGCTGTGCCGAATCTTTTATACCCTTCACTACCCTACAGATAATATTGGACTACGTAGTCTATTATAGTTTGAATGGAGTAGTTACATCATGGTCCAATATAGTGAAGTTATGGACAATGTTCTGACAAATTGTTGTATTTCAACACAGCAAGCTTTGTGTTATTAATAAAAAAAATTAATTATTATTGCAACTACAAGAAAATATTAAATTTATCAATAGCAACTAGTCAAAAGCAAGCGAAGAAAAATAAGTAAGTACTTACATACATCTATTTAGTTTAAAATGATAAATTTAAAATAAAAACGTATTGTCCAATTATTTTAATTTATTCAGATATCTGCAGTATAAATCAAAGAGATCAAAAACGGCACTTTCGTTATTATGAATATATAATATAAATATATAAATAATTTACAATAATATTAAATAAATAAAATAATAATAAGCTTTAGTGTAATTTTTTTATTTTACTCCATGGAGTAGCGACATGGAGTAGTTTTATAACTGACATTATTGAGTACTCCATGGAGTAATCCGGTGTAATGATAAACTGGGTTATATGGTCTAGTCCAAGGGCATCGTAATGTTAAACGGACCACCTTTTTACCATATATTTGGAGTAGTTTTGGAGTACTCCTACTCCTTTGTGGAGTACTCCTTACATGCATGTTTGGACTACTCTCGTTATCTGCAGGGTACGTGCAATTATGTATGTATCTATGTGTGTATATGTATACTTATGTATGTAAGTATGTATTTACATGTCCGAAAGGTATTTAAAGTCTTAGAAAACTTGATTTTTTTATGATACTCATTTTAGTCCATATAGGTTTTTCGCCCATATCTTTGCTCATTCTAGGCCATTTAGTAAAAAAAAATTTCAAATTTCCCAAAAAAGCAAGTCTTACACAGAAAGATAATAATTTTTGAGTAAAAAAAAAAAAAAAA
>NDXZ01010479.1:12069-34697 GCA_003055125.1 Paykullia maculata
AAAAAAAAAAAAAAAAAGTAGGTTGTCGTCTTTTTTGGTTTATATCTCGGTCAGTTATTAAGCGATAGCACACGTCTCAGGAAAATTTCTGATTGTTTGATACCAATAACACGTCCGTACGACATCGGGGGACAGACAGACAGGCGGACATGGCTAAATCGACTTCCCTATCTATAAGGATTCAGGGGTCGCAAATGAATATTGTAGATATTACAAACGGAATAACAAACCTATATAAACCCTTGTCACCCCTGGTGAAGGGTATACAAATATTGTGTGTTTGTATGTTAACAAAAATTGTAAGCCATGTTATTATGTTTGTAATTATTTGAATACATACATACATACTTTTATTTCTCAATTAAAATGTTTTGTGTGGTGAACTTCATAAACGTAGAAGTGTGGGAGAACATTTAAGGTGAAACTCACACGTACGTGATTGTGCTCTAATGTTCTGGATACATTCATATGCTCCTTTTAAATTAAATTATCCTACGTTGTTGCTTTATCGTATTTGGTTTGGCTTGAAGTATAACTCTTTTTATATTGGGCCGCTTTCGTCCATTTTATATATGTACCAAACATTTCTAATGTACTAATGTACTAACGTTTCGTTCCGCAGTGCTTTATAAGAAAGGAAATATGTAGCTTGATCGTCTCAGAAAACATATATTTCCTAATCCTTTAAAAAAAAAAATTTCAATGTGTTTTTTTTTTGTGGTGGATCTGAAAATATTTAAATTTTCCCATTGTAAGAGCAAGAACATTTTATTTAATAAATTAATAGTTTATTGAACACCTACCAAAAGCTTCCAGAAAAACTCAACACTTCAATGAGACTCCATACTTTACGAGCCTCCAGCATACTTAGCTCGCAAATTTAAAATATTTTTAAACACTCTTTAAACTTTTGCAGCAGTGCATGCATTTTTATTGGATCCTCATTACACAGCCGCTCTCTTTCTTACTGTTGAGGGCAAAACAAGAGATTTGTAACAAAAGTACACGCTGCAAATAATACTTACATCATCGTGGAAATAAAGGCTGGTGGTTATGCCATCATGTTGCAGAGTTAAGATAATGTTGACTGGTTGTTTCTCTAGTTACTTGCCTAAATGACTGACTGGGTACCTTTTATTTGTGTGTGCCATTACAACCGGCAGTTAAGACGCCCGTCCATTAAAGTTTCTTCTTATTTAACTGTCTTGTCTATTGTACTTCTTTTTTTTTTTTGTACATCTATTTGTCTATTTTCAAGAAATAAATGAATAAAAACTACAGAAACAAGAAATCAACAACAACATTTATGTTTATTTTTCTTAAATGATGAGTGCGATCAAACAATATACAAACAAACATGCATACATACATTCAAACATAAGTAAGTACGTACAAACAATCTGGAGGCCACCATAGAAAATGTCTTTGAAATGTTTATTATTGTGTTTGGCGCATGTTAGTTGTTTGCCAGCTACATTTACGTTTTTGAAACGTGAGTATGAATTGTTACTCACAACACTATACTGCCTTGGCTGCAAAGATGGATGGGAATTTCTTTAAAACGGTTTAGAAAATAAATACGAAAAGTTGAAGAAATGGGAGGAAAAATCATCTTCAAAATTTTTAAACTGCATTTGTATTTATATCATAGTCTTACGACTGAATAGTTAAAATGTGTGTTTTATTTGGGTTTTGCGCTTTTCGTGATATTTGCTAAAGTTGTGGTAAGCAGCTGAGACACTATGAGATGTATACTTTGAACAGTTGAAAAGTATCCATAAAATATTTATTAGAAATTGGTAGATAAGAAAGTTTTAAAATGTTTATATATAACGGTTTTTAATTTTTTAAATATATACATACATATGTATGTATTTTTTCTTCCTGTTGCCAGAAAAAGCAAAATGTTTTAAAATAAGAAAGAAAAAGTTTAATTATTTTAAAAAGGGTAAAAAAAGTTTTCAAGTGCATTAACCTTAAATCTTATTTAATTTATATTTTAAAAAAAACATTTTTGCAAAACATCTAAAGTGACCAACATCGGTCTACATTTACTACTACAAATTGAAACCGACTTGCATAAAGCTTTCTGATCTTTCCTACAACATTTTTAGTTAAGTGATGACTACTAAGGTTTACAATAAATGTTTAAAGTCCTATACCCAGAGAAAAAACATGGTTGAGTATTGTCACGGTAATATGATCACAGGCAATTTTAAAATTCTATGATTATTGCAATCGTTATATGATTACCACAGTCATAATTTGGTTGTAGTCATATTTTTCGTCAATACCATGATCATATATATGATTGCAAAAATCATTATATGTTTGTCCAAACTATAAACTTTGTTACGCATAATCATAAATATGATGGTTTTAGAATATATGATATCCATAATCTGAAACCTTCATATTTATGATTATCCGTATCAAAGTTTATAGTTTGGACGATCATATAATGATGCTCGCAACCATATACATGATTGTGGCAATCATATAATGATTGCAGAAATCATAGAATTTTAAAATTGCCTGTAATTATATAACCGTGACCATACTCAACCATGTTTTTTCTCTGGGTGTATTATTCAACTAGAAGCCTAGAAAGTTATCATTAAACTTTAAAATATTGTGTGTTGAAACTCAGTGTTAAACTCAGTTATTATTTAAATTATTTGTTAATAAAGAGTTTGTGTCATTAAATTTTTTACTGGCAATCTTTAACACAACTGTTTAAGTATTTTCTACATTTATTAGTTGTTCAATTTCTTATGCTTATCTCTCAAATTTCGGCTGTTTTGTTTTTAGTGAAATTACAATCAAAGACAATTATGAAAAACTTAAGTCCTAAACTTACTGCCTCACATAAAATGTTGTTTGAATTTTTTTAAAAAAGGCAGTTAAACTATTTTCGTTATTCGCTAAACTGCAGTTTCTATTAATACTAACCTAGCAAAAACTGGCATTGCTTTGTAATGAGTTAAAATGATAAAAAAAAACAGTAGGTGGCATTTTACCCCATTACTTTAACACGGCGATGTCATTGGAGACAAGTACTTACCCCGCTCCCTTACAAATAGGGACTTAACTAAGTCATAACCACCCTCGCTTACAAATAGAGATTTCGTGAGGTCATTACTTTTATGTCATTAAGTAACTATTTACTATCGGCACCTTGAAAAACGGCCCAATGAAAATTGGCCCCAATGAAAAATGGCCCCAAAATCAAAAATTAAAAATGGCTCCAATTTTTTGCATTGAAAACAACAACACGAAAGTTTGGGGCCATTTTTCCTATTTTTGGTGCCAATTTTTACAGTGAAAAAAAAACAACTCGAAAATTTGGGGCAATTTTTCTGTTTTTTAGGGCAATTTTTCCACTTTGAACTTTGGGTGATCTTTCATTTCGGAAATCACCCAAAATTCTCAAAATTCCTTGGCCTTTTTTTAATTTTTCTATACCATTCAAAATGGTTAACTGAAAAGGGTTTATGAAAATGAGATTTTGCTAGTATGAAATAATTTCTCAAAGAAAGCTGTTAAGACTTCGCTAAAAAAAGTATTGTAGACAGCCGGCCTTCGGCCGGGCGCAGTAAAAATTAACTCTGGTGGATTCGAATCGCCGGCTTCGCTATAGCCTTCGGCCGGGCACAGGGACTTTCAATTCTGATGGTTTCCCAACGACGGCCGCTTATAATGCAACTTTTAAGTTGCTGTTTGGCAAATAATTATATTTTGTATTTGGTAAGTACGTTTCCGAACTAAGCAAATCTTTTTTTGTAACACAAGATCAACGTTTTTAAAAAAATCCTTATATTTATCCTTATAAAGTCTACTTTTAAACGAAAATAATAAGATAATAAGCCATTAAACTTAAACGAAATAGAAATAAAAAGGCTAAACTGAAAACATTTTATTCTGTTAGTAAAGCAAACATAACTGTTAATTTGTTTGGTTTAAAATAAATTATGTTTACCCTCATTTAAAATTGTATAATTTTTTCAATATTTAGCATAACATTTTTATTTTATAAAATCAGAGTTTAAGAAGTAACTTCAATTTTAAGTTGACCTCTCAAAGTTGTTGTGAAATTTCTGGTTGTTTTTATTTTTGCTTTTTAAATATCGGCCAACATTCGCCCATAGTGCTGTAACCTCTACCAGTTTTACGAGGCACTATGTCACTAGTCATTGTTGCTGCAAAAGTAAAAGGCTTGACTAAAGATGTGGCATATTGTTGTTGTCAATTGTGGCAAATATGGGTGAGTGTGTTGTTTATTTAAAAAAAAAAAGCAAAACAAATAAACAAACATATAGTTACTCGCAAAAGACGATGCAACATCATTTTTGTCTACTACAAAACAAAAAAACCAACCAGGCACCCAACCAACCTTAGATGATGGGAATTTCAAGTATTTTTAGTTTTTCTAATATTTTATCTGCAAATTTTTCTTATTTACGTATGTAACAGCAGTTGTGCTTGCTACACTGCTGTTGCAATATATTGCATTTTTATTACTGCAGATGTAGTAGTATGTAGCTTTGAGAGACTGCAATATATCGGCAGTGTGGGAACACCAAACACACCCGCATTTGTCGCTTATTAACAACCACTATGCTTTTGGCAAATTTGTTTATTTTTATACATATGTATGTATATATTTTTTTATTATTAGATTGAAATAAATTTTATTTTCTTTTCTTTAATTTTATTAATTCTTTTTGCAATTCTCTGTGTAAAGAAAAATGACAGCAAAAATTTTAAGCTGGTTATTTGGCATAAGTCTGACTGAGTTGCTTATGATTTGGTATTTGACTGTTTCTATTGTTTGCTTAGAAACCTGGTTTTTCTACTAATTATTTGCTTTCTGTTGATGATGGCTGAGAATTTTTATAACCTGGACCTTTTTTCGTTTCTTTTATCACTGAGAATTGTAAATGATAACGTTATCCGTTTTTTAATTTAACTTTTAATGTAAAATTTAAGCTGCAATTTTTTAATGTTTGATTTTTCTTTTACTTTTTCAATTGTTCGAAATGTCATCAATCCGCTTGCCGTATTGACTTGCAGACAATCTGGTTTTTTATATACGAGTATACATTTCTAAATCATGTTGCATGTTCAACAAGTTATTAGTTTTCCTTCATCCCAATAATTGTTGCATTTGCTTTTGTTATTTCCGAGTTATTGTTTTATTATACATATTTTTTTGTGTTTTTTTGAAATTCATTAAAAGGCGACAACAAAGTGCGTGACTTTAAAGAGTTACAAAGTGATTGCATGATTGATTGGTGAATTCAGGTTAAGACATGCAGTGTGGCAGTAAATTGTATCCCAACTTAATGAGGCAAACTCATGATTTTGTTTCATAATTTATTATTTATCAACTTATTAATTAATTATTTCCTTACTTTCCAGATTGTTTAAATTTTACTGGACTGTTGAAAATAATTAAATATAATTAATTCGACTTTGTTTTTTCGTTTCTATTGTTATTATTTCTTTATATGGTTTAAGTTAACTGAAATTTTTAAATAGACAATTATTTAATTAAGAAAGTTCAAATAAGTTTTGTTTTTCAAACCTGTTTCATTGGCTTAAGGTATATGTATATATAAATATAAATATAAAAAGAAAAGGAAATTTATTAATGTTTTATAACAATAAAATAAAATTGTATCTGCTTTTTAGTAATGCAATAACATTTTTACTATTTATAAATTTATAGAAACTAATTATAAGTAAACGTTATGTGTTTTCCAATTTATAAAATTTGCTGCAGCGCAGATATTTTTTTTATGAGTTAAAGGTATTAATGTATGGGAAATTTTTCATAGCAACTTTAGAAATATACATAAAATAAATGGGCAAAGTGTTAAAGGCATTTTAGCGCTGCCAGATATAGCAGACTTGTCCCAATTTTTTTAAGTTTTTCCTTAAACGTATTTTATAGTCAAATTTAAAAAAGGTAAGAGCGCTATATTTGTAATTGTCAAATCTTATATACCCTTCATCACGTATAGGTGTATAATAGGAAGTGTAGGTATGCATGTATGTATATACTTACCCTGCAGGAAGCCTGGGGTCAACTCTCTCCAAGTCACCACTTTTGTGGACTATAGTGGTTACTTTTTGGTGATATTGTCGACAAAGCGTCAAAGATATTGTCAACAAAGTACCAAACGTGAAGACTAGATTTACTAAAATTAACTGGTGAATAGCTGGTTCCAATGTCGCCATATGGTACCATAATAACTACCTAGTCAATAGTTTTAACGTCACTAGTTGATTCTCACCATGTAAATGTCTACAGCAAAGAACATTCTCTGGGGTTTAATTGGTCAGTAGTACTATTGACAAAGTCAATAGTGAATCAGTATTGTTTCACTATCGACATTTCCTGCGTGGTATTTATGTATGTATTTACATGTCCGAAAGGCATTTAAAGTCTAAGAAAACCTGATATTTTTATGATGGAAATTTAGGTCCGTATAGGTTTTTCACCTTCATCTTTGCAGATTATGGACTACTAATTAGTCGAATTTTATTATGGACTACTAATTAATCATTTTTTGTGCAAAAAAAAATTGTCGTCTTTTTTTGTTAATATCTCAGCCGGTTCTTGATAGATATTGCCAGTTTTCAATACCAATTTTCTCGAAAATATTTCTTAAAGTTTAATACTACATACAACCCTGGCTAACCTATGGGAGCTACGAAAACTTGACTTTAACCAACACACAAATAGGCGGACTTTCGACTTCCCTATCTGTTTTAGATGAAAAGGACTTAATTAAGAAATATACCTAATTTAGGAACTTTTTTCTTGTTCTAAAGTTCTAAAGCATATTTCTTGAAAACAGAACCGTTTTCTACTTGCTTTAAGAATATTTGTGTATAAATCGCTTAAAAAATTTTAAGTACGATTTCATTACAATTTAAGAATTTCAATGTTAAATTCCTTTTTCAAAAAAGGAATATAAGATATAACAAAGACTTAACTTTTATTTTAAAGCTAAGAGGGGGAGGACTTTTAGACGACAACCTAATTAAATGAAAAAAGTCGAACTCGCGATGATATAAAGTTTTGAAAATGACAAACAACAGGGTTCCTTTATATTACTTATATATTCATGTGATATTTCGAGGACAGATTTGAATTTAGCGCAGCTTAAACCTTAAGAAAAGTTTACTCTGGTTGCTGGGTTAAAACCAGGTATTGGCCAGTATAATGTTTTAAATGCAAAGAACCAACCCGGGTTGATTTCGGGCCTTTACATAGGTAATGCTGTAAAGACGTGCGAAGGCTAATTAACTAAAAACATAACCTGTAATTATATTATATATTGTAAATATAAAAATAAATAAAAAAAACTTTGTAATGACTTTATTTTTTCTTCACCTAAGTCAAACACATAAATAAACATTCGAATGTATAGTAACTGTAATGTAAATGTCACGATATTATGTTTAATATTTCCTTTAAGACCAATCACATATAAGAATTTCCACCACGTAAAACCATCTCATTGCATTAGAGTCAACATTCTAATCGTTTAAATATCAAATATCCATTTTTTTTATACATACAATCCCTTATTCTAGTAACTGCTATTGAACGACTAACAAAAAATATTGCGCGAACTATTGAACCAAGATCGTGATAATTTGCCACAGTAAACGCAATAAACACTTATCGTTAAAAAAAATTTTTTTTAATTTTATTTTGATTCAAACATTCCTAAATATTTAACCATCAAATATGTCTTATACTCTTGTAATTTACTGCAATAAACATATGTATATAGGAGCTTCTTAGTAATTATTGAATGGATGGGTGATCATAAAATGGAAATATTTATTGGTTTTTGCTTAAACAACGTCAGGTATAACAAAACACTGTTTAATACAATATTAATCACTGTCAATGTTTCACATCTCTATGAAAATCGGTTTTATTATTTTAAAACCATTAAAATCAAAAGTATGTTTTTGTAATAAATAATTAATTAATAGTTATTTATGTTAGTTATAAAGTAAACAAATTTGATGTTTACTTAATACGTTGAATTAGAGTTATAATTTTTATAAATCTTTATTGTTCAGCTGATGGACCCTTATTATGTGAAGTTTTTAAACGAAAACAAAAAAAAATATGTTTTAAATCAATATCGCTACGGATTAAAGTTGTTAACTTTGAATGACTTACACTGGCAAACAAAAGCTTAGCTGTGTTTTATTGCATTGGGATTTTTTTAATCGAAATCTTAGTAAATTCATGTTGTTTAATTTTGGCAGCTCGAGATATTGAAAGACAACTCCCTGCAACAATTTGCGTCTTTAGTTGATAAACTATTTTGAATGCCCGTAACCATCTTTAACAAATGATTTACGATGTCATTGAGCCTTTACACATGGGAACAATATTTAGTCGCACAAAATTAGCTTATCGGCAAGAAAGGCGAAGAGAGAGGTATTTTCTGGTATTTTTCAACCAGCTACAACCCCACTTTACCAGCACAAAACCAATACATGTACATTTTTAGAAAACACGGTTCACTGCTTTGTCTTTCAACAGAGCGAATTTAGTCGCTAGTCGACTGTCATATCGTAAACATGAATACAAACATGCTTGCCATTTTAGCATTTTTAGTGCTAGATGTAGCCCTTTTTTTCTAAGTTAGTACAAAATGTTTTCAAAAAAATGCCAAATGCTAGTTTAGAAATTTTTTATCATAGTTTGGCACAACTAATAAAGTAAATCGAGCATATATCTTGTTAAATTGTAGAAATTTTAGGCATTTTGTTTTCTACGATTTAGCATTTTTAACACTTTATCAAATGGCAACACTTTTGCGCTTGTTTAAAAATTATTCCCCGAAATGTGTAGGCTGAAAGACAATAATTAAATGAAAACAAAAGACACTGATACAGATAAAGCTGTGTACACATATACATGTTATACACATATACAGGTTAATATTCATCCCGTGTGTTTTGATAGGAAACAATAATTGTGCTCGTGTGTGAAGGCTCATTATCAAGCAGAACTTGTATAAACAGTCTTAATAGTTTATGGTTTACTTGTGGTGAGTTTACGTTTAAAAAACGTTATTAAATAAGTACAACTTTGTTAAACAATCCTAGTTTTATCATTTAGATTAGTTATTATTTATGTATCGGAATAAATCGCAAAAATCGGTTCTAACGGCCATATGTATAATGAAAAATTGGCGTGAAGTTAGAACAGAGTTGAATTATAATATAGTTACAAACTGTAGATAGCAAAGTACTTAACTCTTGTTTGTGAGCTCTGCTAAATTTTTGCCAACTTGTATAAAACAGCTGTTCAGTATTATGAAGGGAAAAATCGAATGCCAAAACCAGGGATGATGATATTGCTAAAATCAAAGAAAATAGACAATATAGTTATGTCTTTGCAAAAATGTTGCACGTTTTTTTGCATTACAATAAGGCTTCGCTAATTTTCAGCGTTAATTTTTTTTAAATTTAGTAGCCGATTAAAGTTTATTATAAATGAAAATTTTGTCAAAGAACTTCTTACGTAAAACGGCATTCTAGTTGGCAGCTCGTAATACGTAGTGTATAAACTGTTAGCTAAATTTTCTTTATACATATGGGGATAAAAGATTAAACTGCTTGTAGTTCACTTAAGTGAGAAGCTAAAATCATTACGAAGTATTTATATCTAGTACAATATACCACCCGCTTTAACAAAATGTGCCTGATAACTTGTTGAAAAATTCATTAATTGCAACTTGCAAACATTCGAGTGACAGAAGATAACAAATATCCCTGAAACGAGTAAGTTTGGAGTAACGTTTTTTCCTCGACTATTACAATCCTCTTTTAGAAAATCTTTGTAATTTAAGCGAAGTTTTGAGAGAACACTTTTAACTAAATGCTCGCACTATCGAAAACTGATACCAAAGTTACTAGAATATATTAAGGCGTAATGGCTGAGCACTGCTGGAACTTTAAGAGTAGTAGTACTGCTGTGCCACCTCAACTAAAACAATTCTGTAAAAAATTATTTTAGTAATTTTTTTTTAGTAAAATATTTTGAATTAAAGATTGAATATGTTTTGTTTAAAAATTATGTAATGGAAAAATTTTCGTTAAAATATTTCGTTAAAATTTAAATAATGAAAAATAGAATTTGGAAGGATAGAAAAAAATTTTGAATTTAGCATTCATTTTCATACTGTCAAAGTATTGTTTACTAGTGTTTTCGCTATCATTAATAAGTTAATGCCATTAAAAGCTATAATTACTATGGATTTTTACATGTAGAAATTAAAAAAGGTCAAACTTTAATGCGCCTAAATAACTACAGGTTTGTTTGAAATATTTTGTGATGTATTTTTAAAAATAAAATTTTGATATTTCTAGTAATAGATTTCTTGAATTATAATACATAAATAATATTTATGTATATTAAATAATAATGGCTTAAGTTGACATAAATGCTTTTTCATTTTATTACATATTCTTATTCTCTTCTTCAAGATCTGTCACTGAGCTAAATTTCAAGTAAAAGTGTCATTATTAATAAAACTATACGCATTTATATTTTAACTTAAGTCTTTTTGGAAAAAAATATATAAACCATAACATCTAAACTCAACTTAATGTTTTTTAAAGGTAACTACATCAATATTAAAATGTTTGAACATTACAACTTGTATACACCCTAGATCAATAACTAACAGCCCATTCAAATTAAAAGTTTTGTTCTAAATAAATGTGCATCTTTTTCTGTGGCTTAAAATTTTATATAAAAACCAAACACAATTTATTTTAGACAAAACCCTTAATATCTCAAAACACGAAATTTCAACTTAAGCCATTATTATTTATTGCCACAGATATATATTTTAGAATGATTTTTATATTTTTAATACATATTCTTAAATATCGTAGCCTTCCTGTTAAAAATACTGAGTTCTTTTCAACTGGACTTTGTTTAAGAAATGGTGCAAAAAATTTTGTAAAAAAAATGCTTTATTCCTTATAGATTTTACATATTAATGAGGGTTTTTTACCAAACATCCTTATTTACAAACATAGAACAATGACTTGTTAATATTATTTAAATAACGAAACAGTATAAAAATTATAAATTAAAACTTACTTTTTGTTGCTGGCTGGAAATTGGTTATTTGAAAGTACATTTCAAAGCGTACATATATTTAGGCTCAGCATTAAGACGGTTCTAGCCAATAAAGACATTTCAAAATGTTTTTAGATTATGTAAGAATTTTAAAGTGTTAAATTAACAAACTTTAGCCAACAAATCTCAACTGTCAATTTAAAATCAAACATTCATTTTATATTTATATTGCGTTTCTTTCCGACCGACTCTAAAACAGCATCAACTCAAATTAATTTTAATGATTTTGTATTTTAATGATGGATCCCCAAACGCAATCTTCTCAGACAAAATTAATTTTATACGAATTTTGTTTAAGCAAAATTTGTCCAAAGAAGAAAATTATGTACATACGGACATACTTACATGGCTTTGTTTGTACAAACTTACACGTATACATACATATGTTTATGAATAGAAACACATGTATGTACATATTTATAAATTTTAAAGCAACTCTATCTTTATATAATAAAACTGGGTTTTTAATTAATCTCCTGAAATGTTTTTGGTATTAATTAACGTTGATTCACTAAAACCAGCAAAATGTAATGATTGTTTGGAATAAAGTTTTTTTTTTACTTTCATTTTGAATGAAATAATAAATGATTTTTCTATAGGATTCCCACGTAGAGGGTCTAATATAGAAATTTCACACTTTAGTAATTAACTTAATCCAACTGAATAAAAAATAATTGCAAGTAAATAAGCAATTTATTAATTTGACCCACTTTCGTAAACTCTTTTGAACGCTTACAAAATTCTTTAAAAAGTAGGAGTCAAAAAAGTTTTTATCACAAGTAAGTTTAACGTAAACTAAAATCCTTCTTATCAAGTCAGTTTATTAGGATAGGTTTAAAATTGCCTCTTCCACTTTAAAAATCTCCTTAGCTCTTATAAAACTGACTAATATATTTAAAAAATGTTTGGTAACTAATTTCTTAAAACATACTTGCAATAACTGACTATAACTTTCTTACTTTATTTTTCATATTAAATTATACCTTCATTGTGTTTATACAATGGAATTTAAATAATAATTAATATCATATTGTTTACTCATTTGTAATATTTACTGGCATAACAAAAAAAAAAATATCAAATACAACTTTTTAACAAAAAAAAAAAAAAACAAATGTAGTTTAAAGCTCATCAATTATATGAAAAATAGTTAAAAGATTCATTAAAGGTAACACACAATGTAGTTTACATTTACAGCCCTTTTGCTAGTTTAATCATTAGAAGTGGAATAGCTGTGATCAACATCATTAATGTTTGGAAAATTAAAAACATAATCTATTATTTTAGAGCTGAAATGAAGCAATAAAAGCTGTCAGTAAAAGCGATTACTTGCCCCTACATTTATAATTAAAATACAAATTTATCAAGGGTTTTTTTTAATATTAAAAAACGATTATGACTAAGAGGGCTAATAAATAGTTCTGGTATTATCGAATTTTGGCAGCGAATAAAGAACTGACTGCACCTAAAAACACCTGAATAATAACATACACAATCATTTTCTATATATAATAATAAATCTGGACTACATGGCTGGCGTTAACTTAGTTTTTGCAGTATTTTATTCGGTACATATGTATATGTATATTAAGAGTGTATGATTTAAATATGTATAATTAATTTTTTATATTTTCCCTTTTTTAAAGCATTTAACTTAGTCACCTCAAAAACAAAAAAGCAAATCCCGTAGTTTCTACTTTGTGTGTTTTTTATGTTTTACAAAGGTTAACTTTTAATCCAAATTTAGAAAAAATTAATTTAAAGAAATTACATCAAGTCCCCGTTTTTTTACTGAATAATTTACCGTCATTATTTTTTTTACATACATATGGGATCGTGGGTATCTTTTTACTCACGATTTTTCTCGCTCTTGATTAAAATATCATAAAAAATTATTTTGATTTTTTTAATGTTTTGATTGAAATGAAAATGCTGTTTGCCTTTCTTCTTGCCCAAGGGTTCAAGAGTATCTCCTTAAAAGCTTTATTACATCTATTTTGGTAAAAAAAAAGAATTTTCTATGTAAAAACTCTCGTCTTGATTCACTTTACTTTTTCATTAAACATATGTAGGTAGCATTTTACTTATGATGACACATTGGCATGTATGTGCGAGCTTAGACGGGCGAACATTTGGAAGAAAAATATCTGAAATATTTTTTTGTTTTTTCAATCGGGCTTACACAGAAGAACATGTTGTCGGCAACATTCTATTTTTATTGTTGGTAAAACCACACAAAACAACGCCAGAAAAATGAAATAAAGCAAAGTAAATGTCAACAAAGCGTTTGCCGAATACCGAACACACAAACGTTGCTCTATTCCCCACCTGTAATATGCTTCCAAACTAAATATTTCCCTTTCAAATGTTTCCGTGTCTAAATGCAGACTATGTACATGTCATTAAAATTCTTCCAATTGCAGAGAGTTAATAGCCAAGGCATATTTTCGTTATAGTCATTAAGATAAATATTGTACTTTGAACAACATACACGGTTGAGATAAGCTAGATGAAACTGTTATATTTAGTCAAAAAGTTTTTATTTTTATTTTGGCATAAACTCGCCGTAGATAGTGGTATAAAAATTATTTTTTTGTTCTTACGTTAAATTTAACGTTATCCAGAATCCTAAATGAAATGAGTTAATTTTAGAATAATCGAAAAGTTTTAAATAATTGGGTTCTTAATGAAACATATCTGTGGCAATAAATAATAATGGCTAAAGTTGGCATAAGTGCTTTTTCATTTTATTACATATACTTATTCTCTTCTTCAAGACCTATCACTTAGCTAAATTTCAAGTAAGTCTTTTTGGAAAATAATACATAACCCATAACATTTTAACTCAACTTAATTTTTTTAAGGTAGCTACATCAATATTAAAATGTTTGAGCATTAAAACTTGTATACACTTTAGTGCAATAACTAACAGCCCATTCAAATTATTCCTCATAAAAAAACCCTATATTTATCTAAGCTTTTATAAAAAATTATATTTTCTTGGGTTTTTGGCATTTTTCAATTTAACCTAAAGCACTTATCTCGACTTAGTATCAATAAAAATTATTTTTCAATATAGTAGCTTAAATTCACTTTAAATTTTTCTAAAAAACCACGAATATTAACTAATAAAACGTTTTTTTTTTATAAAATTAACAGTTTTGTTCTAAAAAAAAGAGCATCTTTTTCTGTGACAAAAAATTTTATATAAAAACCAAACACAATTTATTTTAGACAAAACCCTTAATATCTCAAAACACGAAATTTCGACTTAAGCCATTATGATTTATTGCCATAGATATATATGTATATTTGGCGCATTAAACTTTATTAATATTTGTGGTGTGTTTTAGCGCAGTATTAAGTTATCATCTAAATTCCCTTTGTAAAAAGTTGGCATCATTATTCGTAAGTTATGTGTTACGTTCCAAATTGACGAGATACAATTTGATTTTATCCTTTATGCTCTTTTTATCAAATTTTTAAGGCTCTGCCGTTTATTTAAATAAATATATTTTGGGTTTTATAACTTTTTTTGCGCGCCAGTCTAATATGAATGTATGTACAATTTTAAAAATATTACTTTTTAAAAAGTGTTGAAGATGAGCATTAAGTAATATTGTTACTGGATAGGGCGACTGGTTCGCTGTCTAGCAGCATATTTTTCTGCTAACAAAAAAAAATATTCTGCAGTATAGAAAAACCTGAGATTTTTTAGAGATTTTTATTTCTTTTTTTCACACAACCAAAAATTATTTATTAGACTTTGGGCAGAATTTACTCGTAAGTTTTAATAGGGTTGTTTAAATAGATTTTCCTGCAAAATTTTTTTCGTAGTAAATAATTGCAGCGTGACGGATTACAAATCACGAAGCGTGTATTTTTTACTACATAATACATTTTGTAAATGTATAGAAGCATGACATTTTTAAACGACATGAAGTTTATAATAACATATGAAAAAAAAATAGTTTTAAATTAAAATGGCGCTTAAAAAATTATAATAATCCTATTAGGATATACTAAAAAAGTAAAAAATAAAATTAGTCCGTTCCTTTTTGCTCCAACCTTCTGGTACGGTATTTTCACAGTTCTATACAGCCAACTTTTTAGTATTATTATAGATAATTCCAAATTATTTTAAATATTGGCAATAAAGTTAATTTTTGATGATCCCACTTACCAACAAAAGTTCATAACACAACTCAACATGACATTTTAATACGAAATGCATTTGATTGTTTTTGTTGCTGCCGGAAAAATTCAACTTTGACACATTACTGTAACTAAAATAGTGACAACGCTTTTATTGAAACCATATTAAATATCAATTTTGTTAAAAGTTTTATACAGCAACAAATAAAATAAGTACATAAACAGTTTTTTAAGCCAGACCAATAACTTTATATCTGAAGATGCTGTCTTTTAATTGTTGTTGTGGGTTTTTGGGTATGTCAACTTTCCAACTGCTTTGGTCATACAGACATAAAGAGGCAAATTATAAAAGATGATAATAAAATCAAGTTTGTTTTACCTCTTCTGTTAGTATAAGGCATTTATTTAATCAACTCACAAAATAAAATTGTATTTGAAATTTTTTGCATTCAATCAAGCATATCCGTACCATTTCGTTTGCAATACGTATTCTGATGCATTATATAACGAAATTCGTCTAGTGTGTTGGTTAAAATCAAGTTTTCGCGAAGTACTCAGATATACTTTAGACCTGTGTGCTGTATAGTTGCATCCAAATATGTTATTAAACATCAGCGCGGCTGCCTATGTTCCGGTTGGTGTAAGCAAAATTTATAATTAACTTTTGAACATAATTATCTATTATAGTTTTGAATTCTTTTCTATAAAAAACCTATCCATAGATAACTAAAATATAAGTAAAAAAACTTAGTCTAATATTAATGACCTTAAGGTTAGTTTTAGAAAACTAGAAGGGCCATAATAAGTTATTTGATTAAACAATAACTAATTTACTTTGTATATTTCTAATAAAATTTGATAAACAACTTGGAATAGAAAGTTTTTACTGGAAAACTAAAAAGTTTATTGTTTTTTTTTTTTGAAATTAGAGAATAAATGGGTTTAACTAAACAATGTAGTTTTATAAAAAACGAAAAGAATTTTGGGAAACAACTACATATTTTAACTTGCTTTCATATAGAAAGCTTTGTAGAAAAATTAAGTTATATTTATGTACATATGTATGTTCTTAATAGAACTTTTATTTAATAAATATTTTCTATTTTTAAGTTTTATTTATGCTTTTTTTTAGTTTTTCGTTTCAAAATCAAACCAAAAGTACATTTTATCAAAAGAGTAATTTATTTTCCTAAAATTTTCTCAATATTTTTTTTTTTAATCGTAGGAATTGAATTTTAACCCTTTGTTGCATGATATAATTTCCTTAAGGATAAAAATTGTTTGGCAAGCTATATTTGTTGTATATTAAGTCATGATGATAAAAATTTAATCTAGTTTGATTATGATGTTTGCTAAAATATGCATATATGCAACTTCATGCAGCAAATAAAAAATAAAATAACAATTGTAATAAAGAAAAATTTAAATTTTACTATTAAAAAATATTAATTTATAATAACATCTATTTTTTCGGGAAAAATTCTATTAATTTTTTGAAAAATTGTTATTAAAATGCGTTTATCAAAAAAAAATGGCATTAACACTTCAAAATGATTTTGGGCATATTCTTGACAAAGCACATTCCGGTATTCCAATTTCGGGCAACTTTTCTGACCACTGGTGGCCATATGTCACGAATAACACGAACAATTTTGGCTTCCTAGACATCAATTGTTGCTGATTTATCAGCATAAACCTCTGACTTCACGTGGAAAGGAAATAATCAGAAGTTGTGAAATCTGACCTGGACGCCAATTGACGTAACCATTTTAAAAAATCAACTTATTGCCAAATTTAGATTTTAGTAAGTCGATAGTTGCGATCTCCGTGTGGCACATAGCGCCATTATGTTAAAACCACATCTCTCCCAGATCTTATTCATCATGGTGGTAACGATCTTCATTGAGCGTAACGCTAGCTACGGCTTAATTTTTAAAGAAATAAGGTCCGAGGATGCCACCGCACTAAACGTTGCATTTATTTTCAATATAATAGAGTCTGTTGTGGATTGGTTTCACTCCATATGCCTCAATTTTGTTAATAAACAAACCCGCTCAGAGCTGAACACAGTTTAGAGCCTGTTTTTCAAAGTAAATCTGGATAATTTAGTAGCATCGTTCAAGCGTCAATCTATTTAGTATAATTTTACAAAGTATTTTTATCATAAATATCAGAAAGTGAGCGGAGTATTTAGCCTCCCCTCATTATCATCTGTGATGCAGTGAATTTTTTTAAATATTATCTAGATTTCATGAAACTTTACAATATTTCAAAAAATTAAAAGAAATTTACACAGTTTTTACAAGTATTAAAAACAATTTGTATATGTATATTTTCTACGATATTGGAAAGATTTTACATCTAAATGAATGGCTTGGCGTTAAAGAGTGTGCAAAAAAAAAATAATAATGCTAATAAAATCACACTGCTCACTTTTCTTATAATAATATTAAGTGAAAATACCTGAAAAAATAATTTTAACTCCACCGATTTTATAGTCAAATTTTTTAGATTCATAAGAATCGGTTAAAAAGAAGTTGTTAAAAAAGAATAATAATTTTATTCGGACGTGACACTGCCCGCTTTTCTATTAATAATATTATATTGTCACGACGTTTTAAAATTAGTGAAAAAAAAAATTTAAAAAATTTGTTGCACTAATTCATGTTAGATTAGAATTTTAAAAGTATTTCCCTAGTTTCCATCAAATCCTTTTTAAAGAGAATTGTAAAAAGATTTATTTGGACCTAATACTACTGTTTTCGGCATATGACGAAATTATCTAATGATACACGTTTTATTAAAAAATATGTTTATTTAAATTAAAATACATAAAGATCATTATGTAGGTGCAACGGCGATATACTATAATAAAGCCTTAGGGAATTTTATTATCGACCCTTTACGACTTTATTTGTGATTTTCCTGTTTTGTTGCTTTAGTAATGTGGGAAGTGTTTTAGTTGTACATATTATTTTTTATATATTTTTTCAGGTTTTCATCATTAAGTTATATGATGATAATAGTATTGGTACTCATACTTGTACTTTGAGTAAAAAACATGCCTTAAGAGGATCTGGGATTTGTTACTTCTGCCCTAGTGTACACCACACTAGTGAGCAGACTTGTATATTGTATTTTTTTAACTATTAATTTTTTCTTTTATGTTATCAACTCATCGTAAGCAAATGTACATACATACATATGTAATATGTATTGCCATTCAATGTTATAATTGTAGTATGGAGTGGAGTTGCTGGCGGAGTTCATCTTTTTTTCAATTTTTTCAGACATAACATAACATTGTTGTGTTTAGACACTTTTTTCTATTTTTATTTTTTTATTTAAATGTTATAGATTTTAACTTTCAGGCGAAAAGCCAAACGGAAAAAATCTTAAATGTAAAAACATTTTAACGCGCATTGTTTAATGGGTTTTTAGGCTTTGTTTATATTTTAACATGAGGTTTTTTTCTGCTATTTAAGATGCTTTTAAATATGTATAAGAGAAATAAAGGTTTTTTGCAAACAGACAATATTTTTTAGAAAATCTATTCATACGACAACTTTTTATACGCTGGCAACGAATTCACGGAAGATGAAAAAGACCTTGCGTGGGAATCTCATTAATTGTTTAATATGGGAAAATTTGTAGCTTTTTAAAACTATTGCGCCTGGTACCTTTACAAATGATAAAGTTGCTGTAGTTGATCATCATCATCATCATGATCATAATCCTCCTAATGGTTGTTATGTTTGAAGTAGTGATGCCGTTAATGGTTTAGTTTACAGCTGAATATTGATTTATTACCAAATGTTATGATCTTAACAAACTATTATTCATTTTTTAATCGTTTTTTCTTTCATTTCTTTAGTTTTAGTTTAGGAAAATTTTAAAAAAGGAACCTCAAATACTGGCACATTCTTGTCTTTCTTAATTTAGGAGAATTTCGAAAAAAAAAAACTTATTATTTTTAGTGTATAATTGAAGTAATAAATTTTATTGATTTATATTATTTGATTTATTATTTAATTGTTTAGGAGAGTTATTGAAAATATATTGTGAAAGTAGATGGCATCCAATAGGATATTGTACAAAATATAAGTGAAAACGGAGTGTTAGCCCCTGTTCTTTTTAAATTTAACAAAAAACTGTTTTTAAAGGCAGAAAATTGTTTTTATGTTTAGGTCCGCATGCGCCTTATCCTTATTTCAGACTTTTTATTTTAATCGTATTGTTATTTCATTTTTGCATATGTGTAACCAGTAATACAAACACAATTCTAATTTATAATTGCAAAGAGTATGCGCTTTTTAAAAGAAGTCTAAATAGCCCTCATGCGAACGTTGAAATTTATATATATCGCACGCCCAGTTCAAAAGTGACCCCTCTCAAAATTTTTAATTTTTCATAAATCGAAATAAACTGTTTTTGACGTAAATAAAAATAGTTAAAAACAAAAACTTTGGACCATTGAATTCGAATTAAACTATATAGCACTTAGCGTAGGTATCTATTATCATTATATTTTTTGACACAACTAAAAATAAGTCACTTTTATGAAGCAGCTATGAACCAGTTGAAACATAAAGAAAAAAAATACACTGATATTTTTCTTATAGATAAACAAGTGCATAGTTTAAGCATATAAACTCGAAAAATTAAAATTTTAGAGTCACTATCAAACTGCGTGTGCGATATATTTCCGTTAACTAAGTGTAAAGCGTAGGACCATAACGAACGATCTATAATTGTTTCTATTTTTGGATAGTTTTTTTTTAATTCGTTCCAGAATTTATTCATTTGGTTTAGTTTAGCATTGGTGTTGCGTTGCCACGATGTTTTTGGTCGACCTTGGTTTCTAGATCGTTAGAGTTATATGTCTTTTCTGAGGGCATGGCCTTTCCCTCGCCATTTTTTCTCTTGATTAGTAATTGTTGGTTGGAGATCGTTTGAGGCCACCAAATTTTCGAACGTTAAAATGCTTTTGCAATAATGATTTTTTTATCCAAAAAATTAATTAAAATTAATTAAAAAACTAAAAGTTTACGTGACTTTTTTGATTTGCAAACTTTAAATGTTTTATTTTTCCCTTGATGAATTGGAAGTTTTTTGTTTCCCTAAAACAATTTGAGAAATTTTGATTTCTTGCTTTCCTTGTACTTTTAATTTAAACTAATTTATTGATACTTTTTTAATGTGTATATAATTTAAAAATCAAGCTAAAAAACTGAAACTTTTTTAATTAAATTTAAACATTAAAATGAGCCTTAAATAAATATTTTTTCACCACATGTTTTCAATGGAACTGCAAATGATTAAAATCTAAATGTCATTTAGTTATTAAATAAAACTTTACACATCTTTACACTCTCTGTTTACAAACACATTTATTCCCACTTAAATAAAAAACGAAAGAAAAATTAATCAAAACATTTCATAATCACCAAATTGTCAAGTATTTATCTTTAACAAATATAAAAATCTGCGTAAATTAAATAAATAAATAAACCAATAGATAGAAAAACCACAACTTTTTACAATCTAAAAAGTGGTGACTGAATAATTGTGAAAATAAAAAATGTTCAAGAAGCTCAATTAAATACCAAAGTGACTGCAATAAACATAATACCGACTACGATGAGGATGATTAAATTGCTGCCGCTGTTGTTCATTTTGATAATAATGATGATGCAATATCGCAACAAACAAAAAAATAAACAACAAATTCGGTGATACACAGTTTATATCTTTAAACAAATAAAACAATTTAGAAACATGTGGATGGATTATTTCTTGAGACATTGCAACACACCAGCATCATCAGCAGCAAATGAAATGAAAAAAAAAATACTTGAAAATACAACGAAAGAAATAGTAATCCTGTATAGACAGTCTTTAATTTTAAAAATGCGTTCTTTTCCATGGTCTTTTGTTTTGGTTAATCAAACTAACACGTGCAAAAGCCAGCTGAAAATCACTCATAGAAAAAGGAAACCTTAAAATCATTAAAAGCATGTGGGTAGTGGCAGTCTCTCTCTTTCTGTATTTTAATGCTGACTTTATAAATACTTGTACTTTCTTACTAATAATGTGTTTTTAAAGATAAAAGTTATAAAATTATTTAATAAATCCTGTTCTTTTCGATTGGAAGATTGTGATTTTTTAAGCTAAACTTATGCAACAACAACTGCAAGTGTGATTAACTTATATCTGTTAATGTTGCTAACATTAACATATGAGTTTTAATCAATTGGGCAGCCCGAAAATCTTTTAACGGGGAAACACTAACATAATACTATGTAGTCAGACAACTTATTTTACAAAACAAACAATGAATTTAATACTTAACACTTTATATAAAAAAAATATGTCAAATACATTTAAAAAGATGACATTTTCCATTTAATACTCAAAAAGGTTTTTATTATTTGAATTGAGTTTGTAAATAATTTTTACAGTTCATTTTTATATTATTATACAATAAATTTTAAGGAGATTGACCCCGTGGACCCCGAAGGGACCTCAATCAATAACCAGTCCAGGACTCGGCCCTGGGGCTAAATGCTTCCCATGGTACCAGATTGATTCTGGTGAGTCACCAATTTGGGTCCAGCCACCCGAGGCTAAGGCAAGTCTCTTTGCCCCGAGCGCATTAACACTATGATAGGGACATCGTCGTGATGCTTTTTAATATTTTTTTAAAATTAAATTTTTTTTTTTTAAATGTTTAAAAATTTTTTTGAAATCCATAAGCTGTAAACTCAAAATACCGCCTGATTTTAAATAGTCTGAAATTTATTCTTCTTTCGGATTAAATAATTTTTAATTTGAAAAATTTAAAGAAAAATGTATTTAATAATAAAAAAAATGTTCTACCAACCTTAAGCCCGTAAAATATATGTACATAATTTATAAACGTACATATGTATATTCAAAATTGCACGTACACACAGAGGGTCGGATTTAGCGGATAAGCGGTATAATTTAGTATCATTTTTTTAGGATCATTTTTTCGGTCGCTACATTAGCATAAATACCATGAATGTCAAATATTTTTAATTAGCGTTGCCAACACGGTTGTGAATTATATTACATAATCATATAATTGAATAATAATCTAGTAATTCTCAAATAATCAATTAAATATTTAAATTTTTTTAATAATCCAAACAAATAATTTAACAAAAATTTTATTCGAATAATATAACGTTTAAATAAAAAAAATAATATCTTAGCTAGTTATACCCTTCACACACACACATGTGTTAAGGGT
>NDXZ01010498.1:3210-14729 GCA_003055125.1 Paykullia maculata
GAGGCCATTGTAGTTATTTTTCTTCGTTGTTTACATTATTTTTTTTTTAGTTATCAAGAGCAAAATAAATTTTGCAAATACATACTAACAACTAATGCTTTTACAAAATGTTGTTGAAACATAAAAAGTATTTAGTTTATTTAAAAATATATTGCGTTACAATAATTGTTCGTCTTCTATTTAGCTAAATGCTTTGGCTTTTAAAATGCAGATATTACTTGAAAAAATACCTTTAATGGAAGGTTAACAAACGTGTGTCACATTTATTTTCTAATGGAGAAATTTATATAAGGTTGGTTAACAAAGCAAAAAATTTATACAAAACTTGGAACAAATTTAAAATGAGTTTATAAAAAATTATTAAATTATATTATTAAAATTACGTGGTAGCTTGCTACGCGCAAAGTGCCAACTAGAATCTAATGACCACGTTTTGACAATTATTTTAACTACTACTAAAAACAATTGTTTCATTGATGCTGCCGATCAACGATATTCTAATTAGTAATACACATTACAATATAACTCATGGACATAATTAATGTTTGTTTAAAAAAGAGTTTTTAGCTACATTCAACACCCAATATAATAAAATAAAGTTTTAAAAATGTTCCCTTTTAACAATAAAAAACACTATCCATTAGATAAAAAAGGAAAATTCCTATTTTTACTTAGAGAAACACTGCGTATCATTAATATTTATTAGCGTCAACCAAAATCATATTAATTATCCGTCTGCCGTCAAAACATGAAAACTCACTTTAGCCTAATTTAACCCAACACTAATTAATATCTCAATTAATTGGTGCAAAAATCTTGTGGTTAACCACTAACCGTAACCTCCGACTACACGAATTGCTGCCATCAACTTTCATAAAACTAATTGTTTATAAGCTTTAGAATATAACCAAGAACAAAAGAAAAATCACTTTGAAAGTTTGCATTAAACATTCAAATTACAAATTCCAAAATACAACAACATTAAATTCCAAATACAACAACATTAAAAGATTTTATATATTTATTAAGACATTAAGTTACCCAAAGGAAACCGGCAGTCGTTTAACTTTAGGGGCAATTTATTTGTGTGTGTGTGTGTGTATGTTCGTGTAAGGAACAAAATTAATCTCCAAGGAGTAACGGGCTATTTATGAATCTCATTTTGTTTTTATACCTTAAGGTACTTACTTATAAATAAATGCCAATATTATACCACCATTACATACAATATTTGTGTGAGTACGTGTGTGAGCGTAATAGCAAATGTGTGTTTAAACCTACACCTTAGCTGTACTTATGACTGAACATAAATAAATATTTTCCAAAATAGCACTTAAGTGTATACGAAAATTTAGGTCAGTTGGAAATCTATCGCAATTTGTCTTTTAAACAAAACGAAAACTTTATTAACGAAATTCGAAAAAAGGTAATAAATATTTTTTAAAAGAAATTTATATGAATAAAAAAAAACCATTTTAACAAATTTGTGTCTACAGCCTGCTTTTAGCAATAATATGTTCAATAACAATATCTTATTTAACTCCACTCATAGTCCAATATGTGTTGATACAAATTTAAAAACCTAATCCTATATGTGGTCGCTTACATTTCGTTATAAACCAACTGCCTCTAAAAATTACAAACCATGGAGGTCGAATTTATTTTACTTAGCTAAAAAGCTAGAACGTTAAGATGTTTTTCATAGACAATGAGATTAACAATCATAAAGCAAAATTGTCTCAGAAAGTCAAACTTTAGTCGTATCAAAATAAAAATTAATAAAAGACTTTAAAACAAAAAATTTGTTTCAAATTTTCTTAAAAGAATTTACTAAAAGAAAAATTCTCTACCTGCAATTTTTGCCCCCCTGTAATAGAAATGCATTACGATTAGGAAAATCTGGCCATCCCTTTTAAGTAAGCTCCTTAAGGACCTTATTTGCGCTCATTTGTATCAGAATACTAAACATTGGTTTTCTTTCGATTTCCCTTTTGGTAGCTGAACACCCCTCCACAAAACATACCAATACAAAAGTCTCTCATGTTTATGTGCCCATGTCATTATGTTTAACAACAGTCGCTTAGAGGATGTGTACGTGTGAATATGTTGTGTTGGGAAATGTCTGCCGTCATTTATTTTTAATACAAATAAGTACCGACAATGGACGTTTTGTTAAGTACAACTTTATTTATTTTTCTCCTCCTTCTTGGTTTTCTACTTGAGTATGTTTTTAAAGTATAATTTTTAAGCAAATGTAAATAATAATAAAGTAAATACGAATAAATTCTTTGTATTATTTTTTTTTACAATTACTTAGCCATTGTTGTTGTCGAGTAAAGTAGGCTGGCATGTTGTTGTATAATCATACTTTTATATTTTTATGGAAATATTGAAGGAAGCAGTATAAGAGCGGGGGTTGGGAGTCTAATTGGCCTAGTACTTTTTTATGGCAACCAGTGATGGCAATTTAGCCTGTAATTTGCTTGTCATATCTAGCAATTTAGACACCAGTTTTTGTTATTAAAAGGAATTTAGCCTGTGAAATAAAGATTGTTTTTTTTGCAATAATATGACCTTTCTATTCTATGTATGTATGGATGAATATACACATGTATATAAAAAAAATTATTCAATTTTAAAATCTGCCAGAGGGTTAAAACTAAATTTGCTTTCAATTGTATTATAGAATAGAACAGATAAAATATCTCTTATTTTAGATGTTTAGTATTTCTTTTTTCTTTATTCGATTTGAAAATTATGTTAATGTTAAAAGAGTTTCCAATAAAAAAAGAATCTATGAATAAATTGAAATTGTTAATAGTTTTTTATTTTGAATGAAAAGGTTATTACTAACGATTCAAGTCAGTTTTTTATGAAGCTTGAAACTAAAATAAAATTCAGCAGTTTTTATCTCATTGCTTTTTATTTGATTAATAATTTTAATTCATTTTATTAAATCCAAATGTTTATTTTTTGTTTAGATCTTGCAAGAGAGCGGGTATGGGATGAGTGTTGCCATAGCGCAATATGATAAATATACAGACATGGTCGCGGTATAAACAAAATTTAAACGAAAGTGCTGCAAATAAAAATCAATTTTGAATTTGTAATTAAAAAACGTTCTTTTTTCTCTAGTAAACACAATTGTCGCTTATGGCCTAACAAAGGTTTAGTGTTAAGCCAAAAAAAATCGATATTGACTGAGATATAGGTCAAAACTACAACTGCTCCAGTTAATTTTACACGAAAATTTAAATTTCTAAACAGGCAGGTAACTTAAAGACTTTTAAATTAAATAAATGTGCAAGATAATAATGTCAAAATTTGGGAAAATTTTATCCAAATCATGTTTTACTAGAAATTTCAACATATTATTATGCTTTTTTAGTCATTTGCAATCCTAAAAAATAAACAAAAACATGGCACGGTGCGTAACAATCATAACATGACTGGTCGACATTCAGTTGAACACTAAACAAGCTAGGACTAATGATTGAAAACAAAAAAGATTGTTGAAAAACAATCAACTGCTTTAATGCGGTCAGACTGATGGCTAGAGCAGGATAAAACTAGTGATATTAAAGAATAATAATATAAAATGAACAGTAAAAAATAGTTGTTGAAGTAAATTTCGTTCTCACTCATTAAGTGGTAGGAAATATAAATATGTATGGGCGACAGACAGTCACCATACCCTATTTCCTAATAAACTATGAGTTAAATAGATAATATTTACATCCAACACTAACCACCGATTGAAGAGTGCTGATGATGAAAACCGTAGCTGGTTTCGAAAATGCATTCCACTCGGCTAGTGTCGGTAAAATCTACTTTTCAAATTATTATTCATTCATTATCACAAAACAACAAAAAAAATAAATTTTCATAGAAAATTTAAATGAACTAGAGCCAGAATTAAAACTAAAAATAATTGTCTTAAAACAAATAAAGTTCGTAATAAAAATAAACATTTATTAAAAAAATTCTAATCAAAAACATAATAATAATTCTTACGATAGAGGAAAAGATACATTCTGCTGAAGGATATGTAAGATTCAGCACTATTGGACATATTATCAATCTTAGTAGTTTTTAATTATTTTAATAGTATTTGCAGAAATATAATACAACAAATAGTTTTAAATTTCACTTTTATTTTGCAAAGATGCATAAAGTATGATATCATAACTTAATGCCAATATGTTTACAACTTTTTATTTAGCTTCAGAATTTAGTTGTTACTTTTGAAACAAAAAAGGACTCTTTTACGTACGAATACATGGTATCCCATGTATATTGTTTTGTCGAGTAGACGAGATACATAACTTTAAATAATTGTTGAAGCCTACCGCGTAGTTATCTCTGAAAGATTTAGTTCCAAAACATTATTGTAAGCTTAAATGTATTTATTAAGGAACATTTGAAATTATGACACCTTTGTTATTCCACCAAATATTAACATCTTTAACTAAGATTAGTTGGTAATAACATTTTATCATTATAATTTATCTATAAATTTTCCAATATGACTTGCTAGAAAGAAAATGTCTTATTTAGCTGAGTCCTTTAAAAAACCGTTACCAGCACTGTTTCCATATCCCTGTTTTCGATAGTAATACCAAAATTTGCCAGTTTTCTTGACTTTACTTCGTCTCAATACAATAACGTTTGTTTTTATTAACTGCTATTGATTTAGTTGTTGTTGTTGTTATTTTTGTTTAGTACTGGATAAATATGCTTTTGTTTTCTTTTTTGTCGGCAAAAATGGGCTTTTACTGTTTATTGTTGTACAAATATTCTTCATAAGTAAAGTCAAAACAATTAATTTGCTTCCCAAACACTAGTTACAATTATGGGATTTGTTATTTTTTGTTTTCTTAAATAGTTAGTCTATAGTCTATGGATAAAGACATGTTAGCAGCTTCCGCTGTATTGAGGAATCAGCGGAATGAGGAATGTGATTTTGAAAAATTTAACAATGCGAGTGAGTGTTTAGCACCAAAATCTGTTTAAACTCTTTAAAATCCTTGCTTGATACTACTGGCGTCAGATATATTTTAAGTATTAAAATAAATGTGAGAAAAAAAATCCAATTTAAGCTAAAAAAAATATAACAGCTTTTTATACATTAACCCTTATATTCAAAAACAAATTTTAAGTTTAACTATTAAAGATTTATTGAACAAAATTTCCATGAAAAATATGTTCAATAAACCTTCAATAAACTTAAAAATTTGTTTATAAATAGAGTTTATTGTGCAAGAAACATAAATAAAAACGGTCTTCTGGGTCTTTAAAAGAACACTTTAGGAAAGAGTATTGAAAAAAAAAAATAAACAAGCTGTCATTCACAAAATTGTATCGGTATACAACTTTATTAATAAAACTAAGAAAAATCTTTCAAATTAGGAGAAAATTTAGAATTTTCTAGTCACAAGTATAAAAATTACATGCCACAAAGCTTTTAGCATGCACGAAACCGCCGAAGAATTTAAACAAAATATTGTGCATGTATGACTCTTTCTAAATTCAAAAAAAAAAATCGACCAAAAGTCTTAAAGTGATTAGAATCATTTTCTAAGTGAAATAAGCAATGTCCATCTCTCTCTGTTTGATGGACAAACTACGTTAATTTTGTAATAAAAGTACAGACCAGATTAAAATTGATTATAACCGGCGCATAATTTTATCCAGCCCCCTTTGCCTATCTCCACTTTCTGAAAGATGATCGCATTTGAGTAAAGTTTAGCAAAATAAATTTTTTTAATAAAAAAAATAATTAATGGACCTTCCCTAGCAAAAAACAGCGAGGAAAAAAGGTTAATTCGTCCTTTACAGGAAGGTAGAAAGCGTTAATAATTGAGATAATAAGAAAAAGAATTCAAGCATTAAAAATAGATTAGGATAAATTTGTTAATTAAAATAAAAAGAAAAAAAAGGTACTATTTGTTACACTTCTCAAAACATAGGATAAAGTGATTAACATTGACAGCTGGCCAGCTTCAAAGCAAAAAACAACGATAAAAGGGTGTTAATTTCAAAATTAATTTTTTAACACTAACACTATAACATTAAAAAGCTCTAATGAGTTTTTTATCTCATTGCAATAATGGCGCCCCTTTACCCAACAATCAAACGTCGATTAAAAAAATTGTTTATATTTATTGAAAAATTTGTGTCATCTTACTGAGATAATATATTAAATTTAAGATAGTTTGACCAAATTATTAACTAATTATTTTAAAGAAAGTTTTAAAAAACCTTACTCAGAAACCAGCAGAACATGCAAAGCGGCGCAATCCTTGAACAAGTCAAGATTTACAAATTTTACACAGGAAGGCAGGCAGACAGCTTATTGAACTCGAAAAAAACTTTTAAAACAATCAATTCAGCTAAAGGTGGTTGTAAGACTATTACTTTTTAATGTTACAAGCGTAAGTGCAAGCGTATAACACTTTCACTCCATATAGGGAAACATAGACACAAACTACAAATGACTCAACTTTTAGAATCATATGTTAAGATTTCACATGTTTTTGAATAAAATCATATATTATTATGAATATAGATTAAATTATTATAATACGCACCGTTGAACAGATAAACATTAAATGTAGTGTAAATTGATCATCATCATACCTGAAAATAAATAAAAAATAAAGTTTATAAAATAAATCTAAGAGTATATAAAATTGTAAAACCTTTATTAGCAGTTTCCAAAACAAAAAAAAGGTAAGTGTTTAATTGAACAGAGCTAAATAAAAACTAACAAATAAACATTTATTAAAATTAATTTAAACTAAAGCACTAACTAAAACTTTTTGGACAATTATTTTATATTTATGAAACTTAATAATTTAATAACTCCGACAAATTAACTAAGAGAAACACATTAGCATTTTATTTGTTATAATTGCCTGATTTAAAAAATGAAAATATATATATGCAAATCATTTATCCTAAACTCAGAAAGTCTTGACAGGAGAAATATATTGTTTTTATGAAACTTTTAGTTAAACTGTTGTACAGACATTTGCTTAGAAGTCCCTTCTGTGTTGTTTAAAAAAAAAACAAATATTAAGCAACAAAGTTTTTAAGTTTTTTTTGTTGTTTTTTTTTGGTTGCGATTTTATATTCAAGACAAGAAGAAAAGTTAAGCAGACAATTTAAACATACAAGAAAACAAAATAGCGGGAACTAACAAAGAAGTGCTGACAATGACATATGAAAACATATCCAATTTAAGTGTATCGTCTGCCAAAATAGTTAAAATTAGAGAAGAGAAGAATATAATAAATAAATAATGCAATCATATAGTAGAATATATTTAGTTTAAGGCAGGGCCACAACACTACAAATTTGAGGATTAATAAGGAAGCTTTTTATTCTAAATTTTCAAGTGACAATGATAAGTACTTGTCCATGTTAAAAAAAGTTTTGTCTAAGGTTTACGTCTAGTCTTATAGGACGTAGTAAAAATGCAAAGTTAAGTAGTGGTCTCAGGAATAAAAATGTGTTTTTCCTTTTAGCTGTTGTCCTCCATTCTCATATGAAATAAAGGAATTTAAATAGGAAGTTTTTTATAAAAAAAATTATTTTTGACAATTTTTTATTTAGACTAAATTAATTTACAACACTCTCGCGCACGAAAAAAAATCTATTCGGCTTTTTTACTTATAAAATGCAGTCGTCGATCTGTGCATATTCCGGGTAAAATAAAGATTAAGATACGAAATAAAATTATTATGAAAATATTGTTCAAAGGTTTTAGCAGCTTAAAAGATAAAGTTTTCCACTTCACAAAAAAAAAAAAACATAAGAGCGACACAGATTATCTAGGATAATAACATTGTTTTTAATTACCCGAGTGTAGTTTTTTGATCCACGTTGTTAGCCCAGATATCTCTAGATTTGGTTAAAAAAACTTATAATTAATTTGGTATTCTCATCATTATTAGTTTGTACACTTAACGGCTAGTGACTCTATTTTCTTTAGGTTAATGCCGGGTTTAGCTAATCGCATATTACATTGGTTATACCTACCGTTAGAGGTAAACAGTGATACGTCACCTACAAAGGGGTATCTTTTAGTTTCCATAGACTTAAAATTTTAATGAGACGTCTTAACATAATAACTTAAGCTGCCATTTTATTATCTTAATTATTTGTGTCTCTTCTTGAACAAGATTTATATGTTACCCTGCATTTAACTATATTTGAAACATTTTTAATATCTCGTATAGTTAGTACCAATTAACGTCTCTCTCTCTCTCTTTTAAACTAGTGCAATAAAAATAATTACTTTGTTGCGTCGAATATGCTTTTTTAAGTTGGAAACAAAATTGTTTTTGTTAATGACTTATCATGCCTCTCTTAGAAGTTTAAAAATATATTTATCGTTTATAGGTTTTTGTTTTCTTATACTAAAAAATGTTTTATATTTTTTAACTGAAAAATTTAATATTAAAATGTTAACCCTTTGTAATTTGGTGCTTCCTTAGATATCTTGTTCGTCTATATTTGTTCGCCAGTGTGTAACCAAATTGGTTACGTATTGGCATTTCCACCCTCATATGCACTGAATATACTTCCTCAAATCTATATTATCAATTTTATTAGATAAGTTTAAATAAATAAAATTTCAATAATTTTACTTATATTCTTTATTCAAAAGCAAATACCTTGAGCACCAGCACTTACTATTTCTATTTTTTTTAATGAAGTAATTCTTGTAGATTTTTACTTGCCTAAGGCAACTAAGCCTCTTTGATTTTATTTGTAGATTTATTTTACAAACAACAACAAGCCTGCGGATGTTCTTATTTTAACAATTTCTGTAATGCATTTAGTTAAAGTGCCGCAGACAAACAGACGAACCTTTATTCAGTGAAGTACTAGCTTATATGATCCGTATTATACTTAATCTTATGTGATTGTAGGTATAAGTTTAGTAAAGTAACTTCTGCTGCATACACATAAATGTATATAAATTGCAATAACCCGCCCATATTGGCTGACATTTTGCTGTCTATTGTAAACACAATTATAAAGGCTCATCGTCAACTTCTGTAGTACGAATTTTGTAAAGATGTAGCTGTTGCTGATATTGTGAGGGTTACACACAACAAATATCCTACTCACATGTATTGAATAAAAAAACCCTTTTTATTTGTTGTGTTAGTTGGGGAATGTATGTATGAATGTGTAGTTTTTTTTTGAGTTGCCATTATATTTTTTTGTACTCATTGTTGTTGTTGTTGCTTTTGTGTAAATATTTACTTAAATGCAAATTTATTATGATGACAACGATGACGGCATTTGATGATTATCACACATACTTGTATACTTATGTATGTTTATTCAAAAAAAGAAGCATAAAGAAAAAACAAGAATTTTATTTTAATTCCACTCGAACAAAACTAAGCACAACACAATGCAATAGAATGTGGATGTAAATAATGAGCCTTTCATTGTAACAGAGTTTTTCTTTTCATTTTTTTAATTTGTAAATGAATTTATGAGTATTTATTTAAATTTAAATAAATTGCTTTATATTCTCTGTGGTTTGCCTATTTAAATGTTGTTTAAACAATTTAAATTGTTACAATTCTTTGTGCAAACTCTGTTTATTTTTCCTGTAGCATTATTATGTAGGCATAAGAATAATAAAAACCTACAATCAAATATAATTTTTACAGTAAATGAAAATAAGTAAAATAACTTTAAACTGTCTTAATAAAGGAGACTTCTAGCCCATCCGTGTACGTATAATTATTATTACGATTTTTTCTCAATAACAAAGCGTATACGCCTTAGTGGATTACTTTTGATGAAACCCATGCAGTAGAGAAGTAAAGTATGTAAATTGTATTTTTCGACTTTTAAAACAATATAGAATTAAAAAAATACATGTTTTAAAAATAATGTCAAAAAAATGTAATTTAACTTTAATTCGGAGACATAAAATTTTAATTCGTAGTAGTAAATAAAAAACGTATTCTTATATTTGTTAATTTTTTGTATATCTGTATATAAAGGGAAAAATGTTTTTTAAAATTCATCTAATATTAGTATTTTACACCTTTGAAACATCAAATATATGCAAAATACTTCATTAATACAAGAAATCCTTAAATGTTTTGAAAAATAGAAAATGTAAAATTAAAAAAGTTTTAAAAAAATATCTGCAAACAACGTTATTTTAAAAAAGTTTTAGGAAAATTTAATTAACCCTCAGACATACACATGGATCAGGCCATGGCTGGTTCCACATATAATTTTATAAAAAGTGTAATTTTCTTGTTTTAGTTCGCTATTTTTAGAGAACTGGAATGTTTTTCAGTGATATTGTTTAAGTCACCGTTAAGTTGCTATAAGAAGTAATAAAATAATACATTTTTGTCTAAAAACCTACAGACCTGCCCATAGCTATCATAAAATTTAAAGTATATGTAACAAAAAAATATAAAAATATCATGAGTTTTCATTGGGTTTTAAGTCAAGCTACCGTTTATTTTATTATCAATCATTAAGCAAATGATATTCTTAGCCTTCAGAGACAAGAACTAAGACAGTGGAAAAAAATTACCAACGGATGTCTACCTATAGCTATCACAAAATTTGATTTGTATGAAATAAAAACAAAACTGTTTACATTGGACAAATTTATTATTATAATTCTATTTTAATATTTCAATCTTTTTCCCTTTTTTATACCCTTCACCACAAGTGGCAAGGGTAAATTTTCATTGCGTTTGTAATTTCTACAGTATTTATTTCTAACCCTATAAAATTAATATGGACAAAAATGTATATCATAAAAAAATCAATTTATATAAGACTTTAAGTACCTTTCAAACATGTAAATACATACATACATACATACATACATATATACATACATAAATATATGCGTTCATACATACATACATGCATACGCATATTGACTTCTACCTATACGTAATGAAGGGTTTGTAAGATTTGGCACAGCCGTATAGAGCGCCCTTACTTCTTATTATTTGTTTAGATTTTTTGCTTGCAATTTTAATTGTAAGGATTTTAAATTTGGTTCATTTGTGGAATTACCTGGCTATTTCGCTAAGACGTTTTTAAAAATATTTGGATTTAATATATCCAAATATTTGGATTTAATATTCCCACCTTCAATGGACGAAATTTCTGCTATCTACAAATCAACTTCTAGCATACCTTAGTATTGATTTTAAAAAAGAATCCGTGGCATACGTGCAAATACTCTTATATTCTTTTACTTTTTTACTTATACAAAAACATACTTACATACATATATGGGTATGTGGATATGTACATAAGTAACAACATTTGCTCTTTTGAAGTCAATAAAACAACAGAGTACTTCCTTAAAATTTATGCTTACAATTTTTTGACTCTTTTCTTCTTTAATTTTTCTCCAAAGGAAAATAAATCTAAATAATACATGGTCTACAGTATGCTATGCTCAAAAATAAGGTTCCTGTTATTTGTTTCTTCCTTTTTTTTTT
>NDXZ01010502.1:14776-25861 GCA_003055125.1 Paykullia maculata
TGAAACTTGTATAAAATATTACATGATTGCATATGAATTACATAAATTTCATTGTGTCCGTTTTTTACTGATGACTTACGAAATTCTTGATTTAATTCAGTTTTTGACTTGTTTTTGTATAAATTTGATTTTCAAATAACTGTGCAGTGTGTGTGTGTGTTTTTCTCACTTTTAGGGTTTATTTTGAATTTTCGTATCACTGAAAACAAATTTGATGACTTTTTTATTTCGATTCTTTAATTTGCATAATTTTTTTTTTTTCGTTTAAATATTTATTCTGTATATATTCTGTCGTACATTTTATCAAATATTTATACACCATGTGTTCACAAAGTATTTTATTCGTAGTTTTTGAATTTAATATTTAAATATGCATAAAAAATAGAAATACATTTTATTGGGGTTATCATACAAAAATGCAAACCAGCCAACAATGGCAGCGAAAATTGTAAAATATACGATATAGTAAAGGTTTATTGTTTTTATAATATATTTGAACCCATAGGCCAAACGGGCTATGAATAATTTAATTTTGAAAAATAAAAATGAAATAACTTAAAACAATTGAAATTGTACTTAAATTTAATTTAAACAAGATAAGACAAAGTATTACAAAATTAAAACCAGAAATATATGTACATATGTTTGTAGGTACGTATTGTAATATTGAAGTTTAAACAAAATACCTAAGTTTCAATGTAGATCTTAATTAAGAAAGCCCTTTAGCAAATGCGAATTAACATTTTTTCACAATCACAATCAACTACTTCAAATCTTTTACTATTAAAAATTAAAACTACTATTTAAAAAGAATTTTTTAATTTTAAAATAAGAATTTCAATTTATCTTGTTAGCTATAATTCCAGGTAATAAAAATTTATAATACATATATGTATATGAAGTAAAAATTTGTTCAATTTTAAAAAATAAATTTTAAATCATTGTTTTACTGATTTTTTATAACATAATACAAAAAAACAACTGACTTTTTAATTTTTTGATGAATAAATTTTTATTTTCAAAACAACCCATATTAGTACTTCAACTTATTGATAGACGGCATCCTAAGGTAGATTTAAAAGGGTAATAGCGTCGCTATAACAAATATAACAAAACAAAAACCACATTTAATTTGTTGTTGCAAAAATACTTTAACAATGTCAAAATTATTGCTGTCAACTGTTTTGGTAAACAAAAATTAATATTTTTCAGCTACCAACAGACATGTTTGTAATACAAGGTGGGCCAAAAGAAGTCATCCGGGCCAAAGAAGTCATCCGACAGCAAATGGCGGCCAATGTCAAATGTTTTGACGTTTGTGAACTAGACAGATGTAGAATACAAGTGAACAAGCCCCAAGAACGCGGAATAATCGTGTCTATTTTTTTGCGTAACAATTCGTCTGTCGGATGACTTCTTTTAGCCCACCATGTATTTGTGTGTAGGTCATGCCCTCCGGGTCATATGAAAAAAAATTGACTTATTGGGCCAAAATCCGCAGAGTGTGGACGCAAAAACTATATGACTTATACATACGCAAAACTGTATTACCTTACGATATGTTATTACAAAAATTATGTTAACATGTTTACCAAAATATTATTTTTATTTATAAAAATATAGAACAAATAATTAACTGGAAAAAAATATAGAACTTTTCAAGGGTTTTTATATAAGAAGAATTTATACAGAACAGAGCTTTCAAATACAGTATTATTCTGTGTAATAGAACGGATGGTCACCGTAGGTATAACAGAAGCAAAGTTATGCCTAAAAATGTAAGCCACTTTCAACAGATTACAAAAGAATATTACCAAACTATTTTTTATTTATTTATTTAAGACTTGGAGCAACTATAGAGGAAGAATTAGGCTTTTAAAATATAAATTTGAGAAAAAAAATTAAACTTAGACGCTTCTAGAGTAAGCAACAAAATTTTTAAATGTTATCATCATTTAGTTACTAAACGGAGTTCTGCTATTCGTTTTTTTTTTTCTCCATACTTTAAAATATTTCAAAAGTAGATTTTTTTAACAAAGGTTGACATAGAAAACTATCTAAATGTACTTTGTACACATTTTAAAAAAAAAAAATATTTTTTTGGTTCTAGGATAATTTAGGAAAACTGACCAAGGTATTAGGGAAATTTTAGTAAAAGTTCACATTCATAGACAAAATATAAAAAATTATATTCTATTTGTTAAGTTTTTAAATATTCAAACGTTTTTTAATAACTTTTTTTAAAAAATTTTTATATTTATTTTTATGGAAATTTTTAGTTAAGTTTTTGTCTGACATAAACCGTTGGTTTTGGAAATGGATAAAGTCCAATAAAACAATGCACGAAGCATATGAAATGCAACACAATGTCAAATCAAACAGAGATGCATTTTAAGTCCGTTACTATTATCCATATATATGTTCTTCCGAACGGCTTATAGCACTTCCACAACGGCTTATAGAAAATGATCAGCGCAGTGTATTAATACTGCATTGTGTGAAAATATTCAATTTAAACAATCTCAATTGGTACATTATAAAAAAAAACCTATCTATTAGAACACACCTAATTATTAAGCGTATTGATTGATCCACAATGTTTTACGTTGTACAAGTTAAGGCTTTAAAAAAAAAAAACAAGTAAGAGTGCTATATTCGGCTATGCAGAATCTTATATACCCTTCACTACGTGTATCTATGTGTGTATATTAATTGTTAAATTGACATGAAATTTACTTTATTCGAAGGATAATCTTCTGGCATAAGACCGCCATGGCTGGCTTAGACGTAGTCTAACTTGGAGTTCCAATTTTTGATTACTTTTTCCAACAGTTTTGGCCATATATCGGCAATAACGCGACGAATGTTGTCCTCCAAGTGGTCAATCGTTTCGGGCTTGCCAGCGCAGACTAGCGACTTCACATATCCTCACGAAAAATAGTCTAGCGGCGTAAAATCGTACGGTCTTGCAGGCCAAATCACGGGTCCGAAACGTGAACCTATGCGGTTACCAACCGTTTCCTTCAATAAATCAATTGTGGCACGAGCTGTGTGACATGCTGCGCCGTCTTGTTGAAGCGACAGCTTTTGCACATTATGGTTGTTAAATTGATGAACAAAAAAGTCAGTAGCCATGGCCCTATAGCAGTCACCATTGACTGTAACGTTCTGACCAGCATCCTTTTTAAAGAAGTACGGACCAGTGATTCCACCAGCCCATAAAGCACACCAAACAATCAGTTTTTGGATGTAACATACACTTGAGGATTATCATCACTCCAAATACGGCAGTTTTGTTTACTGACGTATCCATTCAAACAAAAGTGAGCTTCATCACTAAACAAAATTCGCTTATAAAAATTGGGATCAACGGCAATCTTGTTTTGGGCCCAATTTGTACAATTTGGAAGCGTTGTTCAGGCGTCAGTCTATTCATGTTGATATACCAAACCAAACTAAGCATAACTCACTTGACAGCTGACAAAATGGCCGCTCGTTAAAAAAGTGTTGCCAACTGAAAGATTTATACCTCTATAAAAAACACCCTTTATATTCTGAATCCTTATAGATAGGGAAGTCGATTTAGCCATGTCCGTCTGTCAGTCTGTGTATCTGTCCGTCTGTTGAAATCAATTTTTCTCAGCCCCCGATGTCGTACGCACCCGTTGCTGGAATCAAACAATCAGAAATTTCCCCGAGATTCTTGCTATTAAAAATCACCAAAATCCGACAATTAACGAGATAAAGGCAACTTTTTTTTTAATGAAATACACGTAGTGAAGGTTATAAAAGATTTGGCACAGCCAAATAAAGCAATCTTACTTGTTTTATTAAAAAATATTAGATCTTTTGTTACATAAATAATAAAATCTCTAATATGTAGAAGGGCCGTCTGCCAAAGAAATTATATACTTAAATGTTTATTAGGCCATCGAAACTTAATTGTCATACCGCCACTTTTACATCACTAGTTAGCGACTAACTCTTTAGTGAAGGCAAGAGAATGTGCACGTTGGAAAGTGAAGTTGGCTGCGCATGGCTTTTGTTATTGTTGAAAAGTAATGCCATTTTAGCTATTTTTACATCAAATCTATCGATTTTCGCACTATTTTTTATCTTTTTAGTTATATTTTCTTTAAACGTTAAGTTAGCATTACTATTCATGACACAACTTTAACGCTTTTATTTAGATAGGTCAATTCAGCATCAACAATAGGAGCTTATCAACGTAACTCTGCTACAATACGCAATTAAAATACTACAGAGAACCATCCTTACTACGGTTTTTGTTCAATGTATAACAATTTTGAATTACAATATGTACCTTAAAAAAAAAAGAAGTCCTAAAGGATTTAAAAGGCCTAACCTCAACAATTTATGTAAATTCTTAAAATTGAATTTTGAATTGTAAAAAACTTATTTTAAATGAATATAACTTTTAAATTTTTTAACCAGTTTTGTTAAACTTTACATAAAATTGTTTTTATATTTTTCCCATTTCTGAAGAAAACCAAAGGAAAATATAATGTTGTCTGTCAACCTGTTATTAAGTATTATACAATTTGTTACAAATCGAAATTAATAATATTAATTTTACATTTATAATTGTAAATAATTATTAATAAACAAAATAATTATTTTATAATAAGATCCTAGCAATCACAATCACAAACTTTTACAAATTTCGATATAAATATAAATGGACTTAAACAACTTTTAAAACAAAAAGCTCATATTCTAAATCCCTTTGATTGGATGAGTCGATTAAGCTTCTGTCCGTCTGATTTTTTAAGGCCCCCATATGTCTTACTGACTTGCATGTAACATTAATATATCAGATATAATCACTTACTATTGTGTCGTAATAACAGACACGTTTCCTTGCTTCCATGTTCGGAATTTAAGGAAATACTAATTTTAATATGCTGCCATTAATATTTATTATTTGTTTTTTTTTATAGAAATTTAATTTTTTATTAACAAATGCTAAAACAAAACCAAAGATAAAACCATTAAAACATATTTTGAATTTTCAAAAAAAAAAACAAAAACAACACTCTAATTTTTAAATTTTTTTATCAAATCTGAACTAATTTGTCAAAATGTGGATAAACACAAAAATCAACAACATAAAAATGACTAAACATATGTATGTTTGTACGAATAAATATTTAAAAAATATTATAAAAAGCTAATCAAGCTAAAATACTCAAGAAAACTTTTGTTAAATATGTATGCACATATATTATTAATTTGTTGTTTTGAAATGATAAAAATTTGTATATAAATAAAATTTGTTTTAAAAAATTAAAAGCAAAAACAAAGAAAAAGCTTCCGTTAATGTTTAAAATTATTTAAATAAAACATAAAAAACTTGTTTATGGCATAAATCAAAAAAAAAAATATATTAAATTAAAAAGAAAACAAATAAAAATTATTACTGTTTCTACGAATTGTTTGGACGATGTAAGCAAATGGGTTTACAAAATAAGTAAAGCTTCTATTAGCAACTTACAAATTTAATCTTTGGATCCCTTAACTACAGAGAAAAAAATGAAATTTCTGATTTTATACCGGAGTTATGACCTCTTCCAAATTTTTTTTTTTTAACTCCAATAAAACACATTGCAAAAAACACAATTTTATTTGTTAATATTTCCAACATACTAAAAGAAGCAATCCAAATATTTACTTAATTTATAAATCATGACACAAACAAATTTTTTTGATTGGATTAATGCGTGTTTAAAATATAAGTATGTATTTCTGTAATAACAGATAAAAGTGTTTAGTCAGCAAAAAAAAAATGATTTAAAATGAATTAAAATTCGTATTTCCAAACTCACTGTCATTAGTTAACATATGCCAATTGTTTAGCTATTTTATGATAAAGTAACCTTTTGCACTTTCGTTTTTTTTTTCTTTACACAAATTAACAACAAAATTATGATTTTACTGGATTAATGGAAATTTTAGGTACCACTGTAAGTTTATTTGAATGTATGTATGTATGTATGTTACCAATCATTTTTCTATGAAACTATTCGCTTTGAGCAAATTGCTTATTGGGTTCATAATTTATTATTCTAAAAAATATGTTAATTTGTTTCTTTGAAAAATATTATCTATTATTTAATAAAATTTTACATATACTTATGTACAAAAATACATACATAAGTGGTTTAATTTGCGTGTGTGTGTTTTGCATAAATTAAAGTCCACTTATAATAAGGGCTACTTGATTATGATTTAAATGTTGTGCTTATTTCGTATTTTAAATAATAGAACTTTTTAATAGAATTTTAATTAATGAAAAACATTTTTTTTGTTAAATATTAATTTAAAATGACAAACAAAGAACTTGATTTTATTTTTGTCATCAGAAGCACGACATGCTTGTTGTGGGTCAGTAAAGGAAATTAAAAATCATAAATGATACAGTTAATATATTAAAAAAGATTATTACTATTTAATATTGGTATTTAAAGCAAACAAATTTATATTATAAAAAATGATTGCTGCAAACAAACGATATAATTAAGAGACAGGAAAAAAATTAAATAAAATATTACAAAAATTTAAAAGACGGCTTTTTTAATGTTTTTAATACGCAAGTTGGTATTGGTTATCAGCAAAATCGAACCACAAATCTATTATTTCACCTAAAAAGTAAATCTTTTTATAGATCCCAGATAACTTACAGACTAATTTTACTTTTAAGGTCATTTCTAAAAAATATTGGTCAAACAAATCCATGACAACCTAAGCATATTCATAAAAAATGTTTTTAGAAATCAGTAAAGTCGGCTTATAAGCCATGACTACCCCTGTTTTTACTTTGATTTTTAGTAAAATGGTTGTCGGCATGTGTGCATCACTATACAGCATACACTTTACAACACCAAAAAACTAAATGGTTATCGTTAAGTGGGTATGTTCTAAACGTTTTATATAATTGGTAGAGGGTATTAAATATTCGGCACAGCTTTAAAAAAAAATTATATTTTTTTGAAACAGACACAAATGAAACAGTTGGTTTTGTGTTTTACTGTGTTACCAAGAGAAATTTAAAAAAGTTATTTATTAAAAATTTGATTGTTCTAAGAAAATGTTGGTAATAAAAGTGTTGTAATAACAAAATGTATTTTTAATCTAAAAGAACGAATAAATAAGACTTTTTTTTAACAACAATACAAAAACATCGGTGGTAACAACTGAGTTTTTTGATTGCCAAAGAATCCGGTCCTCTTATTAAATCTGTTCTGGATGTGTATAAAATTTGGCCTTAAATGAGATTTTACTCTTTCTGTTACCAACAAATGGACTAACATGGGAGTTGGGATTATAATTTTACTTTCACTTGTAACAGAATGTTTTTATTTTTAAACTAACAAATACAAACGTTTTTTGTTATTAATTTAATATAATAAAAAATATCTTTAATAAATGTTTATAAATTAATGATTAAATTAATTTGTTTTTATTAAAACTTCCGCTAAAATCTTTCCAATTTAAAGTTAAATCGTTAGTCATTAAATTGTTTATTAAAACGTTTTAATTCATTTTTCATTTATTATTGTTAAAACTCGCTCATAAACAAATTTTTTAACGTTTTCACTCTTCATTAACTGACCTGAATGACTCTTTAAACAAACAATAAATATAATTAAAAACTAGTAAGAAAGTCATTGTCGGTCAAGCCAGGCCATAATATACCCTTCCGACAGTAGACAGACAGTAGTCAACCAAAGTTTTTATATATTTTTAACTTTATTATATCGTTATTTCGGGAGCGGGCCTTGTTTGAGAGCTAGAGTCAATTATGGATTGAATTTTACTACAAACTGGACATAGAATTTATTTGTAGTTAATTTTGTTTCGATTCCCATATATTTTAGAAACAAAAATAAATGGATCTTTGGTTGTGTAGGGTATAAAAATCATGCAAACTTTTACAACTAAATCTTTTAACAGTTCGACCAAAAGAAAAACAAACAAATCAGACAAAAAACTGAACAACTGAACAAATTGGAACGTGAGACAGTTTTAATAAAATAAAATAGAAAAATTAATAAATTCTTAAAACAAAAGCTATGAATTTTGTTTAAAAAGTATCTTCAATCATTTGTGTTACTTTTAAAAACCAGTTTATTCTTTATGGCAATTTTTTATTTTTATATTTTGAATAAAATAAATTCCAATTAATCTTTTTGTAGACTGATTCAGACTTGCTCTATCACATTGTCATAATTTGTTTAAATAAGTATTAATTAAATATGCATTTATGTTTAAAAACTATATGATTCTTTTTTTTTGCATTATTTGCCTTGTTTATATTTCATAATTCAATCATGATTATGTGTTTATTGACACTCAGATGACTTGTATCTTATTTTGATAGGCAATAATATATTCTTTATTAAGTAATTAAACAAGTGATACAATAGATTTGAAACAAACACGAGTTTTGAAGAAAAAAAAGTGAAAAAGTTAGAAATAAAACAAGTTAAAGTGATACATTTGGACGTGCCAAATCCTATGTGACCGTCACCAACGTATGGAATGTATTTAAAAGGAATAGCAGTTTATTGATTGATTTTGCTACATTTTCGATACCGATTTTCTTAGGAATATTTTCAAAAGTTTGATACCACATACAATTCTGGGTGACCTATTGGGGCTACAAAAGGTTGATTTAAACAAACACACGGACAGACGGACATGGCTAAATCGACTTTCCTATCTATAAGAATACAGAATATATAAGTGTATGTTCATACATAATTTATAATTTTATTAAAGGTTTGAAAGACAGTTTTTCATACAGAATCAGTTTTATAAACCTTTAATAACTTTATTAATCGTTTATAAACATGGGGGATATACTTAATGGGGTCACAAATGAATATTGTAGAAATTACAAACAGAATGACAAACCTATATGTATGTACCCTTGCCACCTGTGGTGACGGGTATAATAAATAATGTTAAACAAATTTAACATTATTTTAAGTTATCATAATTTTAATAAAGTGAAAACTAAAATTTCACTAAATCAATACAAGTTTTTAATGTCTTTGTAAATTAAGAAAAACTCTTCTACTTTGTGAGAAATATTATGTTGGGTTATGCCGCAAACAAATATTTATTTATTTCTTTAAGCATATTATTGTTATTTAATTTAAATTTTGTTTATCATATATAATAAAAATATGTATAAAATGAAAAAAAGAAAAAACATCAAGCCACAGGGGGCCAAATTAAATTTGTTTGTCTTTAGTTTTAACTTTAAGTGTGTTTAATATTTAAAATAAAAAATAATAACTATTAACTTGAAATAATTTAAATCAAAATAAATAAGTGGAAACGGTATAGTCGCTCAAGACGACTATATATGTATGTAAATACATACATATGTATATACACACTACATCGCAATATATAAAATACAAAATTATTTGTGCTGAAATTTTATTGGCAACACTTTGCAAGAGGTTCTCAAAAATAGATCTTACGTGTGATCTAAGGCCAATTATGGGCCGATCTCTTTAGAATTTAGTAGTGAAATTTACGAAACTGAATTTTGTCTCTATATTAATATATGTTTTTAACGGTTATATAAGCATTTAGGTGATTTATGATTTAGAAGTTTTTATATGAATGCTAGTAAAGGACAAATAAATACAATCAATACTTCGGATTTCATAGCTATGAAGCGAATATGTACAATAATTATCAGCTGGGTTTGTATCTGGACCTAAATATAATGTAAAAATAAACAAATTTTTTTGAGTTGTGTAGGGTATAGGTATTTTATATATAAAATTTGTTTACCAGAAAATTATTTCCCCTTTTAAATGTCGTTTACGTGCTCTCTTTACTTTAAGGAAAAAAAACTGAGATTAAAATGTTAATTAAAATGATAAGATTTAATTAAAGTTTACTTTATTAATATTAATCTTTTTTTCCAAATAAAATTTTGTCATTTATCTCTGGCTTTAAGCTAAAACCACACATAATATTTTATTATTTTATCGTTTAGAGCTGGTTGTACCTGTTTCAATTTTAGGGAGATTTTTTTTATCTCTTTCTATCAATTGTTTATGATTTTTGTAAAACAACAAAATTATGTTTTATAGCTTTTTTACAACAACAATAATATATATATTTTTTTTAAATTTTTTTTTATTATTTTTAAGAAATATATGTATATTTTTTTAAATTAATTAATTTGTTTATTTATTTTTTTTGTGTGTTTGCATATTTTTTTGAAGTTTAATAAATGTTTGGAGTTCGTTTTAAAAAACAAACCTAGCATCTCTTTTAGAGAAAAAAAATTTATAAAAAAGAAAATTTAAAATGATTTTTTTTTAAATTTTATTCCAATATGAAAAAAGTCAAGTTTTAAGAAAACAAAAAACTTTTTAATAAAATATTCTTTTAAAGTTTCAGAAAATGCGTATATATCTGGAACAGCCAAATTTGTTTTTAAATAAAAGTTTTGATTGCGTTAACTAAATTTAAAAACAAATTTACACTATAAAATTTTATATTATAGCAAAAGCATTGTAATATTTCCAGGTTTGTTTGTTTAATTTCCATATTTTTTCAAAGAAAACACAAAATTCTGTAATTATTATAAAAGCTGAGAAATATTTTAAAAACTTAAAATTTTTATTAAGTAAGAATGATAGAAAACCAGTATATACAAAGTTTCAATTTGTAAAGAAAGTACATTTTAAATATTGCTAAGTAAGACTTGAAAGCAGGTTTGAGTTCTACAATTAAATTTTAAAATATTTTTTTTTTTTTTAATTTTAGAAAAACATTTTTATTAAATACTTATTTAAGATCATTAACAAGGCGAAACCCAAATAACCCCCAATAGTAATTATATTATTTTAAAAGAGCCTTTTAAATATACATTTAGAATTTTAAAACCAGATTAAAAATCTTCCTCGCTTTTGTTAAACAAATAAATGAGCCCTTAAATTGAAATCAATTTAATTTTTTGATATTCCACAAATTCTATTCACAGTTTAGATGTTATAGTATCACCTACTAGTTCCCCTCAACGATAGTGTC
>NDXZ01010506.1:2283-13574 GCA_003055125.1 Paykullia maculata
ATAAAATAAAATAAATAAATAAATCATTTTAGTTAGTTTCTTAAAAAAATTAAAAGCTTAAAAGCATTGAAAATTTATACCTATATTTTTTTAGCTAAAACAAAACCTTCATAGTTTTACAAATATAATGGAAAAGAAAAGTATTATTGGATTCTAAAAAGATCTTGAAAAACGAAAATAAATCAACAATGCAAAACAATTCATTATAATTATTTAATTAAAAAAAACTATATATTAAATTGATATTATTATTATATTCTAACAAAAGCAAAAAAATAAAATAAAATATAATGCAAAAACAAATTTATATTTATATTTATAATTATATATATTATAAAAAAAAGAACTAAAACAAAAGCTTACATTAAATGTTTTTTGTTTAAGATAATGTTAAGCTTTTTTTAATTTCTTTATAAGCGCAGAGTAAATGGAAATGATCAGAAAGTTTTTAAGAAAACTATAGATTGTTTTTTTTAAATAATATTTGCTAACAATTGTTAAGAACTTTAAAGCATAAGCATGTAATTGAGAAAACTTGAAAATTTAAATAAAGCTTCTCCTAAAATTATAAGAAGTATGTAAAGTTTTTAAAGTTTTATACTTAACATTTATATACTTTTGTTAATTATGTAAAACCTTTATTTAAGAAGTTTTTTTTTTGTTTTTTATAAAAATAATTTCAATTTTTTTTTTTCTGTTAGTGAAAAAGTTTTATTTTAAGTTTTTCAAAGCAAAGTTCCTTTATAAAAATATTTTAACCAATAAAAGTATTTTTTTTATTTATTTTAAAACTTTCTAACAGCAAGCGTTTTTTAGCTGTCAAAAATCCTCATGCCCATACAATTTGTATAAAGCAAACCGAAATACCGCGGCGGTAACGCACGACGGTTGGATAATTCAATTTTGACAAGGCGTTTAGAAGTGCAGTTGGCTGCAGCAAACAAAAAAAAGTAAACAAATAAAATTTCAAAAAATTACAATTGAAAGTTTAAATTTAAATTGAAAAATATTTTATTTTATTTGTTTACGTTTATTATAAAAAAAACTAATTGTTGTCAAAAAACCACGGGGTAGTTAGATGTTTTTTAACCCTGTTTTTATTATTTACATAGCGTTGCCGCTTTTGTTTAGGTATGTCCCTTTTGCGTTAGCGCGAGGCGGAATAAAACTCAACGCTTGACGCCCTTGTTTAGGTTTGTCTGTAAGTAGGGCAGGAGAAGGGGGAAAACATTTTTTTAGTTTGATTTTAGAGGTAGTTTTTTTAAGCTCTTCCGTTTATGATATTGTTTAAAAAGTTTTTATTTTTTTTTAAGCTTTATAAAAAATTTTTTTTTTTAATTATTATTTGTAATAAAACTTTTGGCTTCTTAAAATATGACAAAAAAAGTTTTCATTGATTTTTGATCTAATGGAAATTTTCAATAAATTATCTTTTATAAATCTTTGAACAGTTTCGCTATTTATGGAAATATTTAAAAATCCATAATTTTATAAAAAAAACCGTTTTTTTGGTTTAGGTTAAAAAAATAGGTTTGAAGAAAATTTTGGCTCTTAAGTACTAGTCTATATTTGAAGGTCCAAGTCAAAAACCTCGATGTCATCAATAATAAAAATTTCAAAATAGATTCTAATAAGGGAAGTCGTATGCTTGCTGTACCAAATCAAAGCAAAGTTTTTGCAATAAATCAAACCTGTAGATCGATTTGTTTGCATAGAACCAACAGCTAATTGATCTACATTTCAATCGCTCTTAAATACTTTGAAAAACATCCATATGGCCTCATTTGATACATGTTATCCCTCTGATGACTACAAAAATAACTATTTGAAAAAGTTACTTGTCAATAGCAAAAACAGCACTAAAAGGTTCGTACCCTTTACAGATTATATTACAACAATTAAAGAATTTTTTTCGTGTTGAACTAAAAAAATTTTTTAATAAATTTTTTTTTCAATTCTATTTATTAATACTTAATTCTTTAAAAATTTTCCCTAACGAAATTTACCCATTTTCTTTGCGCTTTTGTTAGCCACTGTTTAGTTATTATTATAAGCTTTATTACAATTATGAAAAAAACAAAACAAAATATTATGTGTCTTTAAAGCAAAAATCAAATACATATTTATTAATTTTATTTTGTTAAAAAAAAACAAAATAACACAAATAAGTTGCCCAGCATCATGTTGATAAAATGATTTAAATTTTATTAAGAACAAAATTTATAACATTGAGTTGTTTTAAAACCAAAAATCATTACAAATTTTATTATTAATTATTTGAAAATATAAAAAAAATAAATAAATAAAATAAATATAAATGTTTAGCCTTCTTAATACAATTAATAAAAAATAAAAATGAGAAAAACAAAAGAATTCCATATACTCTCTGAATTATATAAACTTAAACATAAGACAAGACACTTCTTGAATAAGCATAAAACCAAATAAATTGAACTTATTAACACTTATTGACCTAAAACACCAAATAAATAAAAGACGTACACAAATTGTGAAATGTAATCAATAGATTTCCATAAAGTTAAAGTCCTTCCCTTTTTCAAACAAAAAACAAACATTATTAATAATAAAAGAAAATGAAAACTAAAAACAAAACAATAAAAAATAGTTAGTAATTTAATAATAGTAATTAACTAATGATAAACCTCATAATCAGACATGAAAAAAAACAAGCACATTTGCAGAAAATTCACTTTTTCCACAAAAAAAAAATCCTGCTGTAATTTTATGGTTTTACAATTATAAAGCAGTTATTTGCAAACAAGTTTAAACTTTAAATGTTATTATAGGACTCTGAAAGTAACTCATTACCATAATGCAGAATTTTTAATATTTTTTAGGAGTATTGTCAAACCCTTTTTTTCTTTTGTGTCACGTACATATATAACTACTTATTTGTAATGTCCATAGTAAGTCATTGTTAGTATAGACTTACTTAAGTTCATAGCCAGTAAGTTGATACAGACGTAAAATAACGTGACAGAATTAAGTTTGTTCGAAAAACAAATAATATAAACAGCATGAGGAAAAGCAATTAAAAATATGTTTAACTGAAAATAAAATTATTATTTAAATTATATTATTAAATGAATATTTTTAAAAGATTCTAAAAATGTTTTTATTTGAATAAGATTAATAACAAAATACAAATTTAAGTAATGTTGCTGTAAAGATACGCATCTTACGCACACTACTTCATATCTTATGCTCGTTTAAAAATGTTTAAAAATATGTAGTAAGCGTTTCTGTATTTAAAATAAATTTTTTTTTTATTAATTTTTATTGAAAACATTTTTTTATTTTTATATTCCGATGGTTTTCTATTTATATAAAATTAATAACAACATTTTTATTTGCGAGAAATTCCAAAGTAATAAATTCTTTTAAATAAAAAACTTTCGTGATATAAACATTAAATAATATTCGATTAACAAAACTAGATAGGCAGGTAGTTAAAAGCTACATCGGTTAACTTTGGTCCTTCTGAAATAAAAAAAAAAAAACAGAGAAAAAGACGGCAAATATAAATATGATCTGTGATTGTATATTTAAAAGGGAGAAAACATTGCAGTTATAAGAAAACCCTTTGCAACTGCTCATGAATGTCTTTAACCCAATACCTTTTTTATTAATAGTTCCACTTCTGGCAAAGACCTAAAAAGTGTTTCATCTCTCCCTAAGTTAGAACGGAATTTCCCACAATCATTTATAGCTTTTTCAATTTATCTTTTTCGATACAATAAGATGTTTTCTCCCGCTAAATTTTTTAGTAAACTAAAATCTTAAAAGCCATGTTGGACATCTGACTGACAAATTGTGTATGGAAAAGTGTAGAGCTTAACTATTTCGGGACTACTGCGACAATACGTCCCACAAATTTTTGAACCTTCGTATTTTCTTTATTTTTAATAAAATTGCTTATCTAAATAAGTCCAAAAATAGATATAGGTGTCCACTATGAAATGCCATTTAAAATTGAACGGTATATATTAGCGTATTCATGCCAGCTGACAATGAAGTTCACAACATCGGTGAAACCTAAGTAGTTTCGATCGAAAAATTGCTGAAAAATCTGGCAAAATTTACTAAAATTTTTATTGTTTTGTATAAAAAAGTATTTGATCTATTAAATAAAATTGGTTGGTGGTGTTTTATAATACTAAACGGTAAGCTACAGCTGATTTTGTAAAGTTGGGATATATAGTCCCAAAATTGTTTTAACGTTGGACTGATTGTCCCAATGCACGTTTTAGATGCCAAAAAAGACTCTAACCTTAAAGATCTTGAGAGTATTGTGTGTAAAGGATCAGACTCTGATATCGATTTTGAGGATTCTGGCAGCTAGTATTTGACTACGAAATCTTATGACACCAAAACTGCTTCAAAAACTGACGATAATCTTAATGTCTGGATGCAATATTCAATGTCTGGAAATTTTAAATTATCGCACACAGTCAAAGGGAAACCTAACCGATTCTAATGAAATCCTTATATTCCTTGGTGTTTCATATATTATGTATTATAACAAGCTGCCAATTCTGAAGAACCATTAGAGCAAAAACCCATCAATGGGTAATTCAGTTAAAAAAAGTGTACATATATCATGAGATCGCTTTTTTTTGTTAAATAACCGTTAAAAGACTGGCATGGTTTCCGAAGAAAGTAAAATTTCCACGTCGTCAGGAAGAAATAACTCCTAAGCATTTATTAACTGATAGTCTCAACGTTGCCGCTGCGTTCGATGTACTTTACTTGGTGTCGAAAAGCGCACAAGGATGATATGATCAGGCTGCAATACCCCCTTAGTGCTTCAAGTGTTTTAGGCCCTTTCACAAACTAAATCCCTAATTACAATGTTACTAAACAATAAATAAGAAAAATAAATCGGAATTTCCAGCGATATTTTACAATCTTCATATATTTTTTTAATTTTTTAATACTCTAATCGTTTGTTCGGGATCATATATCCCACTGAGAAAACTTATTAGGATTATATATTCCAGGATAAAAGGACGATTTCAGGATTTCTAAGTATGCAAAACCATTTTTTTTGCCATGTCTCTTAGAATATGTAACAATTTCTACCACAAATATCTCGGTTTTTAAAATAAAACTCCTTCCCGAAAGGGTTAAGTTACACATAAGTTGACAACACTGTTGTCTACAACTAAACTGCATTATTATGTCGTGGTAGAAAGCACTTGAACCTATTCAAATTATTGGTAACAAAAAAAAGCAACTTCCAACAAAGCCAACAATATTAAACAATTAAAGACAAATATCTGAGAGCGAATCACTGCATTCGATATCGATGGAAAATAAAAATTTGTAATTGAAATTCTTATACCAAATCCTAAGAAAACTTGTGCGTTTGAACAAAATTTCAATCGAAATCGAATACTGTTATTTGCCCCTGAATTTTTAATTCGAATATTTTTTATTAAATTATCTATAAAAAATGTCGCAATATTTTTTAGATCTCTAAGAAATTAAAATTTTCCTAATTTACTTTATCGTAATACTTTTTGTTAACTGACTATTTAAAAAAAATTTTTTTAATATTTTTATATAAAAAATATTCAAAATATTTTATAAAAAAAAATAAATATATTAATAAACTTACTAGAAATTTTAAATTTCTATAAATTTTTTGTTTATAGAAAATTTTAAAGAAACTTTTATATCTTTTTTTAAACTTTGTCTTATATTGGAGAAAGTTTTGGATAAAGAAAACTATCACTTTAATTTTAATGCCATAAAATTACTTTATTTTTTATTATCCATAATCCAAAAACTCTCTATATCTCTCTTATCGAAATAAGAATAAAAATTCATTTAGTAACAAAAATTAAATACATTTTTAGGTTTTAATAAAAACAAAAAATAGGAATTTAATAAATTTTCATAAAAAAAAAAATTAAAAAAAACAAACTCTTTTAGCTTGGTAAACTAATAAGTCTAAGTAAATTCAATAATTTAAAAAAAAAATCCTTAAAGAAAAATTAGTAACTACCACAAGCTTAAAGTGAAAAATAAACAAAATTTAAATAAAATCTCGATAAAATTAAAAAAAAAATACAAGAAAATTAAATTTTTTAATACTTTATAGTGAGTAAGCATCACTAACTTTTGATCAAATATAACAACAAACAAAAGGATAAAACAAAAACAAATATATTATAATGTGAATTAAATTAAAACAATAGTGAGCTTTTTTTTAACCAAAAGAAAAACCAACAACATCAACAACAACACTAAACACACAACATTTCTTTAAAGTAATAAAACAAAACAAATTAAAGAGAACAATATTTAAACAAACACAAAAAAAAAACGTAAAACTTTTAACAACAACAAAGGTTTTTCTCTATTAAAAAACAAAATCGAAATGACTATTAAGAAAATCACTAAATAATAACTTCAAGTGATTAATTAATAAAAAACAAACTGAGTAATAGGCAATATTACAAATAAAAATTACAAAAGAAAAACAAACAATCTTTAAAAAAATATATATTTAAATAAAGAAATGCATATAAACGTTTCAATTAAAATTTTTAAATGTCTTTCATTAATTTAAATTTATTTAAGATGTAAGAATAATAATACAATAACAATAATAAAAACTTACACTAAGTTCTGTCTTTCTTATACATTCGATGGACCACGTGTCGTATGATGGATATCTAGTAATGACAACTAAAACTGCAACACTTTTTGCTAAAAAATCTGGCATACAATAATAAATATTTTCAAACAAATAATTGTCCGAAATTATTTCTGTTCTCAGAAAATATTTTGATAGATTTTATAAAAACTTTTGTTGGATTTTAGTTGTTAGTACAATTGTAAAACTGTACATCTAACGAATACTTCTCAATTTGATATGCTGAGCAAAAACCAGTAGGTTGTTGGGGTATTTTTATATCCTTCACACATGTGATAAGGGTATAAACATATATGTATGTAGGTTTGTCGTTTCGTTTACAATTTTTGAAATATTAAGTCGCAACCCCATAAAGTATACATATATATATTCTGAATTCTCATAGATAGGAAAGTCGATTTAGCCATGTCCGTCTATCCATCTGTCCGTTCTTCATTAAAACTTTTGGAAATATTCCCGAGAAAATCGGTATTTAAAACTGGCCGTATCCATATATAACCAAGTGAGATATAAGCGAAAGAAGACGACCACTTTTTTTTGCACAAAAAATATTAATATTTTGCAGCTTTTGATTAAACTATAGACATGTTTAAAAAAATTGGACTTATTGGCCAAGAATCTGAAAAGATATTAGCGAAAAACCTATGCGGACCAAAATTTATATCATGAAAAATCAAGTTTCCTAAGACTTTAACTGCCTTTCGGACATGTAAATACAAACATATGTACATACGTACATACCTACACGTGGTAAAGATAAGGAATAGATAAGGATAATGTTGATTTAAGGACTTGGTAAGTTTGTAACTCGTCCTACATATAGTATATTTATTATAGCTAGTCGTTTTGTTTTATTGACTTTTATATGAGATTGAGTAAAAGTTCTTGTCTAACTTAAAAAAAAAAAACTATTTTTAAACAAACTTTTCATAAAATTAATTTGAAAATATTTTGAAGGTATATTTGTATATTTAATTATTTATTTGGCTTTTGGAAATATATTTTTTGAAAATTATAAATATAGATTTAGAAAACAATTGCAGCTGAAGAAAGGTGATTTTTCTGCTTTTGAATTAACAAATTTGTTAAATATTTTAGCCATAGTGGTCAGTAATCTAACCACCTTTTAAAAGGCTTAAAAAAACAACATATCTTGACAGTTTGCTAATCAATTACATTTTTTAAAGTCATCGTTGATCGTTTACTGCGAAAGTTTTACTTTAGGGGGCGCTGGTTAGATTACTGTATTTATTTGAAGAGGTAATAATCTGCTGTTTATTTAAAAAAACTCTTTATTATTCACCTTAATCAGTAATACTTTGTAGCAGTGAGCGGTTTGAATGCTTTTGTGCTTATGAATACATTCCCAAAAAATCGGCCTTTTGTTCACAATATATATGAATTCAGTAAAGCAATGTATAACACTATTCAAAAAAAGAGGGTGTAACGAATAAAAATGCATGCATTGCTGGCCTTTTTCAAAAGTAAACTTACATTCCCAAAGGCAACGAATACTTAACGAATGATATGAAATGTTTTAATGCTTATTGAATACATTTATGTATATGTATGTATGTAACTTCTAAACTATTTATCAGATCTCTTTGAAACTTGGAGCATCGATAGAGAAAAAGCTATGCTGCCTTCAAAAAAATTAAATTTGGCTACAGGTGGCGCTACAGTGTAACAAAGTTGAACACGTCGGGTGGGAAATACCTTTCGCTCCATGTAACTTTCGCAAATATTAACCGATTTTTACGTTTTTTAATTCTTCTATGAAAACTAAAGAACAAATATGTGGACTACATTATGTTATCTTTTATGGTTAAAGAGATATTTGACTTAAAAATATTTTATTAATTTTTATGCTTAACTTTTTTTTATTTTTATCTCTATATTTTTTGTTCTAAAACAAAAACATTTTTAAGAAAAACTGTATGAATCCTGATATTTTTCTAAATAATATTACGGTAAAAACTGTGATGTTATCTCAAGTTGTTACCTTTAAAAACAAATGTTAAAATCAAGTCAATTGATCTCCAAAATCAATATTTTATGTCAAAAAAGTATCTATATTCTTTCAAGTTTTTTTTTCTCGAAATTTTCATAAAAGACTTATATTTTTGAATAGATTCTGAAAAAATGGTCTTCTATTTTTACCTGACTTATATAAAGTCCTTTTGCATTTTAGGTAAATGTATGAACATAGGTTTATGTATGTTTGTTACTTCTTGATTTTTTTTTTTAATTTTAGGAAAGACACCTTTTTGACACCTATTTTTGAAAAATTAATTTCACTACAACAAAACTGAATTTTTACAAACAATACACACAAAAAGCAACGAATACTGAGCGAATGGTGTGAATATTTTTAGTTGTTTTCATATGGCAACTTGATACTTTATTGCTTGATATGTAAAGGCAATACAAAAATGAATTGTACAAAAGGCAATCAACAAAAAAAATTAATATATACATAGCCCTTCATATTTATTTCGTTGTCGATTAAAGGCAATACAAAAGCAATGAATTTGTGAATAGACAACAAATGTGAATAGTTTCAAACAGTTCTCTACTTTGTTGTATAATGTATGTTTTGTTATTCTATGATAAAAAAGTTATATTATATTGAATAATCTAGGATAAATGACGTAATTTTCAAGGTGGTTAGATAACTAACCACTGTGGCTGTAGTAGGTTTTATATAATGTGTTTTAATAAATGATTTTATGTTATTATATAAGAATTCCAGCTGTATTCAATAAACATGATATAGAAACAGTTTGTTAAAATGTATACCTTTTGATGGTACAAGTATCTGCAGTCTTAAATCCGAAAAAAGGCAATTATAGGCAGCAAACAGATCTGATAGCACTCGGTGACATACATTCAGGGCTCAAGATAAAATTTAAATGTAATTTTAATTTGGATAATGACATACCTATGTATATCAACATTGTGTAATCCTGCTGTTAATGCTTCTGCCAATGCTTTTTTGTTACCTACGATTAACCGGCTCATGCCAAATGCAGCACAAAAAAGAGTTCAGCACGTACTATATGGCAATGCAGAACCTGTAGAGTTCCTCTTTGTATCCGTAACAATAAGACATGTTTTTCAGATTTTTATATCATATAAATTTTGTATATATTTTAAATGAAAATTCTTAACTTTTCCTGGGGGCTAATTACGGCATTCGATTTCGAATGAAATTTTATTCGATCGATCGGGTTTTCTGTGCATTTGGTATAAGAATTCTAATAAGAATTTTTTATTTTCGATCGATATCGAATGCCGTAATTTGGTGGTTAGTAAACTAACCACCCTATACCATAAAAACCTGACCGATAATTTTTCTTTGAACAGTTTTTTCATAATAAATAAGCCTTAAATATAGTAAAAATTCAATTGTTTTGATTATAAAGTTATATTGTATGTAAAAGCGTGGCTAAAAGAGTTAATAGAATTCTGTTTTAATGATCTGAAACGAGTCATTACAATTAAAAAATGTAATTTCCATTTACGTAGGGACTTACGGACTGCAACAATTTGCAAACACAAGACAATTATTTTTTTTTAATATCTAAAACTTCTAAGGTTATATTTAAAGATAAAAGCATTTAAATATGGCACTTTAAGCTCTATTTGAAATGCTTATACTTGGTATGAGGTTCAGCCTTACTAACACTTCTAACGTTGATTTTAGTGACAATAAATAAAAAAAGATAAAGATAAAAAAGAAGTAAGTTAATCTATTTAAAAAAACTTATGTAATATTTATGAAAAAAAATTAAAAAAAAGTTAACAACAGCGAAACTGTTGCTAAAAAACAGTTATGTCTTTCTTTATGTTTCAATTGGTATAAAGTTGCAATTCATAAAAGTGACTTATTTTTAGTTGTGTCAGAAAATATAATGGTAATCGATCCCTACTAGTGCTAAATAGTTTTAATTCGAATTCAATGGTCCAACGTTTTTGTTTTAACTATTTTTATTTACGTCAAAAACAGTTTATTTCGATTTCTGAAAAACTAAAAATTTTTAGTTATGTCACTTTTGAACTGGGTGTGCGAAATGTTTACGGATGAAATTAAACTAAAAGAGCGCTTTTTCAAAATTTTACTTTTTTTCATAAATATTACATAAGTTTTTTTAAATAGAACTGATATTTTTCTTATAGATAAACAAGTGTATTGTGCATAGTTTAAGCATATAAACTCAAAAAATGAAAATTCAGAGAACTTCACCGCTTTAATCTACATATTGCTTTTTTAATTTTTAAGTTATATTCTTTAATGCAAAAAACAAAAAGATCCGCTGTGTAAATTCCAGCTCTTCTTCTAATTTTTCTATTATACATTCTTCCACACTTACCTTTTCACAATTTGTTTCTAAATAATAAAAAACACAAATTTTTGTTTTTGTAAAGAATTAAAGGAAAATATTATGTTTTAATTAAAGGATCATTGGTTTAACATACAGATTTTCGGTATTTTTTTTTAATATTATTTTTTGCATATTTTATATTCTGCTGGTATTTAACAAAGATCTAATAAAAATTATTTAAAACTATTAACAAAAGAAACAACCAAGTTTTTGTATTTTTT
>NDXZ01010506.1:13599-33126 GCA_003055125.1 Paykullia maculata
GTATTTCTATTATTCCTATAGTGATTGTTTTAAAATTGGTTTTATTGATTTAGAGTTTTGTTTCGTTTCTTTTCTTTTGGGGTTTGTGTTTAAGGAGTTAAAAATTATAAAGAAATAACGTGTCTTTGTTGTTTCGGATAAAGGACTGCTTTTATATCACAGTTTTTATGCTAATACAGCATAAAGTGAAATATTAATTAAATTCAAATTAAGTTTTTAGTTTTTGTTTTTGTTTAAAGGTACAAATTGTTTTTTTTTTACAAAAATTCAAGATAAGTATTGATTTTTATTTCTCATTTTTTGGAAAAATTGCTTAAAATTTTATATATGGTCATTTTAACATTAAAGTCACAAGGAAACGAGTGTTAAAAGGTGTCCTGAAAATTGTACCATCTTCGATATAAATTCAAAATAGAGTTGATTGTTCTTAAGCAAAGGTTAAATAAAATAGGTTAAATAGGACTATTAACGAAATAAAATATCTTGCTAACTGGAATATGCCTCTTCTTTCTTCTTGACCATTTTGCGTTAATATGAAGCCTTTAATTTTGTTATATAGTATGTGATTGGATGTGCTGCTTTTAAGGTTTAGGTGGCATAAATAGGAAAAACTACAGTAGTGTTAAGAAAAGAGCACAATGACCTAAAATATCTAATGCAGTAGTTACGAGCATTGACAAGCCGTTCACATTAGTACCATTTCAATAAGTAGTAAAAACCCGACTATAACGTCGTAATGCAAAGAAGTCATTGCTTGTCACCTTCAGTTAAAAAAAAATTTCTTAACTTAAGACTGATCTAAACAGAAGTGAATGCGTGCAAATTCGAACGCCTTACTAGGTCTTCGAGGGAAAAGTGAGGTGCATCGCTTGTCTTTATTTTAGTTAACAAAATCGTTGGGCTGCAGTTAATCTGATTAATAATTTAAAATTAATTCATAATTATTAATATTATTCGTGAGAATTGATTGAAATAACTAATTGTTATCAAAGCTTTTTCGATTAAGAAAATTAATTAAAAAAAAATTTTAAATACATTTTTTTCTGAATAATAATGAAAATTACTAAAATCAAAAGCTTTTTCTATTCTTTCTGACTGATACATTTAATCAATCACGTTTATTTTATCATGTTACGATTAAAGTATTAATCACTTGTTATTTGAGGGCCAGTCTGGCATTCCTCATAGATCCAGGCATAGTTTCATTATCTAAAAAAATGTTTAAACAAAAAGATCAATAAATCATAATTACGTTGCCGCTAAAATGTGTCAACTAGGGACAAATTTAAGTTTGCATGCATTTTGGGACACCCTTTCTTTTATTTAAAATACAAATATTATCTAGAAAACATTCACAGCAAGGTTAATAAATAAATGTGTCATTTTTTTTATAACTTATTGTTTATCAATTATTATAATTAATATTATTCGGAAAAACATAAATATTTTTGGTTTTTTAGTTTTTAAAAATTTTTTTATCTATAAATTGTTTTTTTACGAAAAAAGTTTCGTTTTATAAGCGTAATATCAAATTTTTTTTTAAATTTAAAGACTTTTAGGGTGGTTTTATTTTAAGTTTTGTTTATGTAAAAAATTTTAAGAAATACTTTTGTCCAAAAATGTTTTTATATTTAAGGGAACATCATGTATTTAACTGGGCTCTTTAAGTTTAACAAGATAAATACACAAGATTCTCTTTTATTGTTTTGTTTTATATATCTTTTAAATAATTTTTGTTTTTAGTTAAGAATTGGGGATTTGTTTTAACATTTTTGCTGTTGTTGGTTATTTGCTACACATAAACATTGTGTGTGTGTGTGTTAACGTAATGAAAACAAGAAAAGTATAAGTTTTTTATTATTTTTTTCAAATATTTTTTATTTTATTAATTTAATTTTATTGCTAACAAAAATGTTTAAAGTTTTAATAAAAATTTATGTAAGAAAGAGACCATAAGTATGTGTTTGAAAAGACGTGCAATTTTATTTTACTCTCTTTTCTTCTAGGAAGGGCCTTAAACGTAACAAACATTTGCAAATCACTTTTGTTAGTCGATTTATGTGAGAGAAAGAGAAAGAAAGTTACTTGATGATATTAAAAGTTCTCGTTCAATTGTTTTTCTTATTGCAATATCAATTAAGAAAGAGAATGACTTGGGATTTTGTTTGTTTAAATAATAAGTTTAAGCACAACTGTCCTTAAAAATTTTTAATTTTACAATTTCATGCAAATTTGTTGGTTACAACATTTATATTAATAAATATATAATTTTAAATTTGTTATCAGATGTATTGAAATTTTGGTAAGTTTATAGGAAAGAAACTTTTAGCTGATTTTTTACAGTATTTTTTATTTACATAAGTGTTAAATTTAGGCACAGACTGCCCAACAGTGGGCCAAAGTATACTAATGCAATGTGAAAAATTTAACAATTTTGAAATTTTTTTACATTTACACATACATAATTTTAAAACAATTTGTTAAATTTGTTTTTTCCAACAAAAATAACTAATGTCAGTTTTTTTCATAATATTTTCATATTCAATGAAATCATAAATTTTGAATTTTTATTCCTGTTTTATTTATATAAAACTCTTTTTTTAACGTTAATGTTTTAATATTATAAAAATAAAATCAACATATTTATTTATACAGTGCGGGTGGCAATCCTTTGTCTCTTCGATATAACAAATTAATAAATTTAAAACTAATAACATGTGAAAAACGGTTATATTTAAAACATTTCTGTTATCAATCATTTTTAGTTTTAGCACTTGTTTAATTTATTTTAATTAAATATATTTATACACATACGTACGTATGTTTGTATTTGTAAATATATATGTGTTATTTGGGAAAAATACTTAAAAATTGTAATTTTAATTTTCGTTATACTGCTGCTCTTAGACACTATTTTACTTATACTCATAGAACCAGTCAATATATATTTCTTTCATATTTTTTAATTGCAAAATCCTACTTTAGACTTAAGCTAAAATTAATACGTTTATAAGTTTGTAATTGAAAGTTTAAATTATATATAAATTTCATTGCTTTTTAAATTTAGAATAATAATAATAGTTATTTGTGTTTTTAATAGAGTTTTTTTTTGTTTATATGATTTTTGTTTACTAATTAAATTAAATTCGTATTTTAAATTGAAAATTGTAAATTTATTATTTGTTTTAATTTTAAACTTAATAATATATTGGTTGGTTAATTTTAAATTGGGCATTGGGTTTTTTTTTGGGTTGTTTGTGTTTGTTTTATTTTAATTAAAAATAATTAAAAGAGCTTTTAAAAAGGTGGTTTCTTAATTATTTTATTTTGGTTTTGAGTTTGAACATCATATTATTAAAAAATAAATTTATATTTCGTTTTGTTTTTGAATATTCGTTAAGTTTTTTTTTTAATTAAATATTCTCTAGTTTTTTTATTTAATTTTTATGATTGTTAATTTCTTTTTAAAGAGTTACATTTAAAAACTATAAAATTGCTAAATTTAAATTTGACAAAATTCAAAATTGTTTGTTTTCAATTGGCATAATAAAAGAAACTACATATAAAATAATATATGTACACTTAATATACATATATTATTTTATTTTTCAACAACAAGCTGTTAAAAAAACCTGTTTTTTAATAATCAAAACTCTCTGGCTAATATTTTCCCGTTAGAATAGTTTGGTTGTATGTTGTATGTATTATAAAGTGAAAATTATTCAGTTACTGTATTATTTACTCAATAATTGATTAAATGAAACACTAATGTGCTTTTCACTATATTTTTCGTTAACTCAATTAACAATTTACCCCCATATTCATAAGCGATTAATAAAGTTATTGAAGGTTTACAAGATTGATTTTTTATACAAAATCTATCTGCTTAATAAATAAACCTTCAATAACTTTATTAATCGTTTATGAATATGGTGGTTAATGTTTAAAGTACCCATATTGTAAAATTAAAATCTGAAGATTTCTTTTGAAAAAAAATTCCTCTTTTATATTCTTAATTTTCTTTCGAATCCAAAAAGTACTTTTTCTGTTTTAAATTAAAATTAATTTTTTTTTTAAATTTTAACATCTTTAAATGCAACTCTTTGGTTAAATTGTCAATTTTCGAGCAATTCCAACTAAAATATTGCATTTTTATAGCCCACTCTTCTTAAGTCTTTGTTTTGCGTTTGTATCCTGCCATTATTTTAAAAATATTTATACATATACATATGTTTTTAACTTTACTTATTTTATTAATTATAGCTTAGCTATTTAAAGAAGAAAAATTTTTTAATTTCAAAAATATTATCTTTAAATATGATTGTATTTCTTTTGTTTGCGTTAAACTTATGTGTGTTCCCAGTTTAAACGGCTTTAACTTAATTTTCATTCATATCCTTGACGGCCTGCAGGATACGTTTGACATGCCCTACCTTAGTCACACCTAAATCTTTAAGGTCTCGACGACCCAGTGTTAGTAGCTCCTTTCCACGTATATCGTTGCGCAGAAAACTGTCTACATATTCAGACAACTGCATTGTCTCCAACCAGGTCACAACTTCGTTAACACTCCAGTTGCTTACCGCCTCACGGGTATTGGTAAGCGGTGGCTTAAATTGCTGCTGACCAGCATTAGAGCCAGAACGCAGCCGAGTCCAAAAGGCGCGAGACTTACGGCGACCATCACCCTAAGGAGTTTTAATTAAAATAAATTGTTTTATTAAACAAAAATAATCACACTTACTTCTTCATTAGGTGCCAAGACATTAAAGTAAGCCCTCAATTTGCCATCCACACACTTTTGCACTGAACACTTCTTCAGCTCCATTTCCATATTTGCCAATGCAGCACTTAATTTACTTTCCAAATCTTCCCTCAGTATAAGGCTGTGCCCACGGTCTCTTAATAATGTACAAGCGTCATCATATAGTTGACGCGACGAGTCTATTACCTCGACAAGTTTTGTCCTCAAGGAAGGTCCTTCCAATAGTTTGCCATGCGGATGTATATTTTCCAAGGCATCTTGAGCACGACATGCTACGGCATACAGATCATGCCTCAACGTGGGATGTGAAATAATAAGGAATTTCACCCACTTTACTAAAGAGCTAACGGCCTCAATGAAATTCAACAGAACATAACACTCGCGCTCAGATATGACTTCTTCGGTAGAAATGGCATGTTCGGAAGCTGTTGAGGAGTTATCTCTTTGTATGGAAATACTATGTTGGCGTTGTTTTTCCTGCCAGGTCTTTAAAGAAGCTTCTAAAGAACGATTGCGGCATAACATTTGTACGCGATTCTTGTGCAGTATGCGTATCATGCCTGGAGGCTGTAGCCATGCTTCGCCGTCTACCTGTATTGGTATCTCCTCATCACCCAATATATTAATCTGCACACTTTGGCACTGTGCAATGCGGTGATGCTGCAAATTAATTAATCTGGATGCAGCCATTTGCACTGATCCAAAAACTGCTACAACTTCTAAAACACGATCATCAAAACTGGGACCCAGAAAAATGTCATCTTTTCTAGAGGTACCCCAGAAGTTTGTGCCGCCCATGAAGCTGAAAAATTAACTTTTCATCTTAAGCAGATGCAAATATAAAATTTTCTAAAATTATACAAACCTTGGTATGTTTAGTATAACAATACCCTGTAAAGAGGGTAGTGGTATCCTTTGGCCATCACATTCCAATTGTACTCGTTGCTCCAAATTTTTGCAGGTCTTCTGCAACAATTGCTTGGAACCCAATACACCATACCACATATAGTTTTTGGCTCGAGATCTACATTTTTCGGGATGTTCCTCTCTTTTATTGTGGAAATCTAGTGAGATTTTTGCATCTATGCCAATTCCGAAATAATTGTTCATGACACATTTTTCATGATAGCCGGCTAACAAGGTTTCATCTGGGTCCATTAAAGGACTAACCGCTGCGCACAATGTATCTGCATTTGCCATTAAACATTTCGAAATAAATCCAGAACCTCCTGTTAGATCTGCAAGCAAATGAAAATATTTAAAATTATTTTTACTCTTCTGGTTGGCTTCATATTATTACTCGGCCAATTTGGTAGCTTCACAATTGGATTTATAATAGGCATTTTTCGATTTTCATCTACTAATGATTTGTCCTTCCTGTCTTTATCATCTTTTTCAGGAGTAGCTGCCGCATTAAAGTGATCAAAGTTAAATAAGGTGGAACCCATAAACAAGCTGGTCTTTGATCCTTTCAAGTTTTGTAAATTGGACAGGGCTTCGTTTGGCTGAAATGATTAAACAAATATTTACTTTAAAAATTTTGTCTTGAAAAACAAGAAAATTTGGTTTTAAAAAAGAAGGCACGAAATGTGTTTAAAATTTAGCACAATTTTAATTGACATTTTTCTTTGTTGGTTTTAGTTATATCTTATCAATATTAATAGCGCTCTGATTAATTAAATGTTGCTAAACGTATATCCTTTTATTATGGGAGCACTTTTTTTCAAAACTTTTATTTATATAAATTGCTCGCTAGTTACCTTAAACAAACTGCCACAGCTAATGCGACGACTTGCGGCTGGTGAGGAGCCTAGGAAACGTGTTCGTTCTGGATCCAAACTAAGATAGTTTGGATTGTAACCAGAGTGGCGACGTAGATCTCTTTCCTTGTCGTACTCACGCACTGTTGAGCTTGCAGCATGGCTAGAATGTCGCCGTATCTCCGAGGGTATACGCACCGACAACAGACTGTTACAGGCATCGGAATCTAGGGGCCTTATAGCATCTCCTCTCAGGGGGGTAGGTGGTCTAACAATAACACTTATCTGTGGATGATGAGGATTTACGTCATCAAATGATACTTTTTTACACGAGTCATCAAAAGTAATGCGCTTTACATCTTGTCCTGGTCCGGATTTTTTCGGTGATAAATGGTTGTTGTTGTTGGCCGAACTGGGGGTCTTCAAACAGGATGAATTTGCAGTTTCACTTACTTCAATCCTAATGGCTGTGGCTGTTGAGAGATCATCTTCCGACTGATGACCACTAATTGTAATTGTACTCATCATGTTCGTTGTTGTGGACAGTGCTCCATCTAATGATAGCTGCTGTTGAGATATAAGTTTCGGGGGTGTTTCTTTAGTTTGTTTAAGGGAAGGGCGTTTTTTGGGACGCTATTGGTTTGGTTTTTTAATTTAAGTTGATTTGTGTTAAGGAAAAAGAAATCATAAGAATACCTTAATGCTGAAGCCAAATCCTCAAATTTAGGCAAAGATGTTTCAACTACACATCATTTAGACAAGCGGAAGACTTAAACAAAAGGAAAAAACTTACCTTAAAACTTTGTCGTGCTATATCGTTACCTTCCACAAATTGTGCCAGCGAACAAAACCTTGGTGGTTCTCTGATCTTTTGATCATCACACCGATTGTCAATTTCAAAAACAATATTTTCAAAACCAAATTGTTGGGGATTGTCATCGCTGTCCATGTGCACTAAACGTGCTGGACGGGAAGGTGAGGAGTGGCGTCGGCGTGGTGCGGTTGTTAAAGGCTTTTTAGATCTGGCTGGTTTAGGTGGGGGCTTAGGTTGTTTCACGTGCTCGGAACAAATTGTAGTAGAGTCTTCAGTTATGGTATTATCTTGCAGAGCGCAAGTGATATCATGACCCAAGACTGAACTTATATCATCCATAATACTTTCACCGGGCATATTTTCAGTTTCATCACTGGTTTCAGGCGAGTCAATGTGGCAGAAGTCATTTGAATCCAAATTCTAAAAAAATATTAAAAAATTTTATTGTATATAAAAGCAAATTTTCTACAATTTTCCATTGAGAAGAAATTTTTTGATAATTCTCTTAAACACTAAAATATTATCAATTACATTATTTTCCTTTTTTAAAAAGGAAAAAATTCCCAAAAAATGGTTTTTTAATATTTTTTTCGATAGAAATTTTTTATTCCTGTTAAAAACAAAAATGATTAAAAGTTTCTAAAAACGGTTTTTCAAAATAAAAAAAAAAAAATAAAAAAAATCTTAAAGACTTTCGTTTGTGAAAAACCTTAAAAATTTTTGTCTAATATTTTCTTTCCCAAAATAAAAACAAACCTGCAGAAAGTCTTCTAATTGCAAAGCCGGTATGGATTGTTCAGCTTTGTCAAATATTTCAGATCCCACGCTTATTTCTTCATTACTAATAGCCGACAATATATCACTGCCATCGACTGGTAGTTCCTCAGAGCAAGAGCATTCGTCCTGTTGTACAAGAAATAATTTTTAAGGGAGAAAGTCAAAATATATTCATGTAATTATATCTTGAGAAAACATACGGTATTCCCGTCAGTATCAATTATTGTTATATTTTCACTTGTATACACGTTATTAGAATCTTTAGGGTTTGCAATATTGCTGGGTACCTGTAGCTGACAAGTATGTATAAATTGTCCCGACTCAGATGGTTTCTCTTCCTCATCTTCTAACTCTTTTTGTTTGTTCAATTCTTGGCTCATGTAGTAGGTGCGCTCAAACACTTCAATGGGCCGATAGTCGGATAATGGATCTATCATATGCTCACTAGTTAGAATTGGTACTTTAAGGAAGCCTCTTTCGGTTGGAGTGGTGGCACTTTCGCTGCGAGGCGATAAACGATTACCAGCATCGTCAATATTAGCACCTCCACTCAAAGACATGCGATGTATTTTATATGTGGTCTCTCCGTTGGCATTTTCCTCTTGTTCCTGAATGACTTCTGGTACACCAGAACTGCGTCTACTATCGGCAAATTGTCTTGGCACTGGTATATTGATGGAACTAAAAAACTGTTCGTCCATTGATTCACGTCGGGTATCGGGTAAGGGTGATATGCTTGTTAGGCGTGAGGTTTCCATGGTGGGTGATATAACATTGATGGGAGGTATAATAGGCAGAGGTGAAGTGCAGGGTGTAGAATCACTAGATGTGGTAGTGGGTATTTTCAAGGCCTCAAAAGGTGTAACAGATAGTCGACGCTGATAACGTTTTGGGCGGCCAGGCTCAGAGTGCTCAACAACATTGTACATGGCACGTTTGACGCTATTAGCCCGACTTTGAAGGGCCTCACGTTCGTTGCCCCGCAAAGATCGGCTGTTTCGTCTCTCTTTTAGATTAAGCTTATCCTTTTCGTTTTTCTCGATTGATATGTTTGGATTTCTGAAAAAAAAAATCAAATAGAATAGAATATTTAGTAAAAATAAAAAAATTTCCTTTAATCTCTCTAACTTACAATAAAGATGTCGTTGAGGCTGATTGAACTGGTGAACTTGGAGCTGATTTTGCTATTATACTACTAATGGTGGCATATAAATCATCTCCATTATAAATGCCATTCTCTTCCTCCTTAAGAGCATCCAAAAGCATATTAAGTTTTTGCCTTAAAATGTCACATTTCACAGTCAACTGATCATCTTCTTTACGATGTTCGCACATGCGCTCTAGCAAATCGTCTATGGTCTCACATAGAGTTTTTGTAGCCGACAATAATGTTGGCAAATCATCAGTTTCCACTATAGATCGTAAGTTTTCATTGGCAGCCGTCACCATGCCAGTTAATAGAGCTTCTTGTTCAGAGGATAAAGACATTTTGGGTGCTTTAGGTTGAACAGTTATTGCCTTCTCGAATACCATTATACTCCAACGATCTAACATTTTCGTGCTGGCTGTTTCATAACGCTCTAGAATTTGAGGCAAATGGGCATCATCATCGCACGATGACCCCCAACCCAGTACACGAGCCAAATCATTACCTGTGCCCAAGGGCAAAACAGCCACTTGACATTGTTTCTAAAAGTTAATGATATATTATTAAAATCAAATTTGAAAGAGTTTTTCATTAAGCAATTGTTTTTATTTTACTCACATGCATGCTGAAACGATCAATTTCACTTAAGACCCATCCCACCGAACCATCACCGGAACACACCAATATACGAAACATTTCAAAGTGACGAAATAGCCTAAGGCCTAAGCCGGGCCCTGTGGATATCAAATCAAATACTTGGGCTGGATTTAACAGCTGTTTAAAGCGCCGTAAAAATTTGACACCTTGATTGTCGCCCGATTTGGAATTGACAAACACCAGTAGAGGTGAAAAATTTCCCTTTGGACTAGCCACATCCCAAGAATCATCATTTCCAATGGAATGCACACACGTTGGAGGAACAACCGATAACTTAGCTGGACCCAAAGGACAAGCTATGGCTATATTGGGGCGACAAGCCACATGCACTGTCGTGCGACACCACAAACATCGCCAATCTTGCAAACGCAATACCGAACCACAAGTTTTCTTACACACGGCACATGCGGCCGAAACTGGCAAATTACCCTCCATCCATTGATGTGGCATAACAATACTACTATCCTTGTCCTCTATGATGTCTTTGCCCACAGTAGCCAATGTGGTCCATTTACAATTGGCTATAGCTTTGGCAGCACAACGTTTGTGCACTTTACACTTACACACCTCACACGAAAGGCCGTGAGAGGTAACGCCCGTCAAGGCATCCCTGCAAACGTTGCAGTATGTGGGTCGTGCATGTGAGGTGGCATACCAGTGGTGATGATTGGCAAATATATCGTGCTGTTCGATAAAGAAGCTATCACCCCTAGACCGCGGTGGTATTGAGGCGGATTTAAGGGATCCCAACCATTCTTCCATTTCGCGTCTAGACTCTGCACACAGTACTAATGAACGAGTGGGTGTGATAACCTGTAAGAAGAAGTAAATAAGAAAATTAATTAATATTATAGTTTAACAAATGCAAAACGATGCCTAATTTAAAGAGAAATATGCAAATATTTAAAAATATTAATAGAGATTAAATAATGATACCATAAATTGTTATTCTATATCTTAGAATTTTTTTTATATTTTTTGACCACATTGACATTGTAAACTTTTCTTTTTTTCTAAAAAAACTTAACTGTCTAAGCATGGTATAACTAGTGTGTAGTTATACCATGTGTCTAAGTAAAATGAACATTTTTTTTATATTATAAAACTCAATTACTCGTTTGATGGCTGACAATTAAAACTAATTAAAAGCGGTGGCGTATTTCAAAGAAAAAGTTACCTTAAACACATTGACATTCACTGTCAATTAGATGAGTGAGTAATTGAGTGAATGCCTTCAACTCTATGGTAGTTTAGGATGTGTCACTATATAAGTTTTCTTATTAGTTGAACTGACATCATACAAGCCATTAAAAGAAAATTAAACAGTTTGCCATTTTAAATGTATCACAATTGCTGTTATTTTCTATCATTTAGTTTAAAAGTTGTTAGAGATTCAAAAACAATGAAGTCAATTCACACACATCTTTAAGGTAATATATGTTCTTATTAATACTTATGGTTAACGCCATCAAACATTATTCTCACATTTCCTTTATCGAAAATCAAGTTTTGCAATAAATTATTTACATGTGTATGTATTTGTTGGTATATGAAACTGTCTTAGTCAATGCCGTCTTTACCATAAGAGCACACGGGGGCCCCCTACTAAGAATAAATGTAATTTTTAATTTTGTTTGTTTGGCATCATTTACGTTTCCGTACGACATCAGAGAACTGAAAAAGTCGATTTCAACGGACGGACAGACGAAAATGAATAAATTGACGTGTCTATCTATAAGATCGTGAATATACATATATACCTTATGGGGTTGTAAATGAATATTGTAAAAATTACAAAAGGAATGACAAACCTATATAAAGGGTGTTTTTTATAGAGGTATATAATTTTGAAATGGAATACAAAAGATGAATTTTTTAAATTGACATGACTTATTCGAATGGTAATCTTCTGGCATTACAAAAATAAATGTGACTTCTTGCATATGACCGCCTCGGCTGGCTCGGACGAAGTCTAATCTGGAGGTCCAATTTTCAACGGCTTTTTCCAACTTTTAAGGCCGTATATTGGCAATAACGTGGCAAGTGTTGTCCACCAAGTGGTCAATCGTTTCGTGCTTATCGGCGTAGACTAGTGACTTTACATTTTCGCACAGAAAATAGTCTAGTCTAGCAGCGTTAAATCGCACGATCTTGAAAGCCCATTCAAGGGTCCGAAACGTAAAACTATGTGGTTACCAAACGTTTCCTTCAATAAATCATTTGTGGCACGAGCTGTGTGACATGTTGCGCTGCCTTGTTGAAATTACAGCTCCTGCACATCATGGTTGTTCAATTAATGAACGAAAAAGTCAGTAATCATGGCTCTATAGCGATCACCATTGATTGTAACGTTCTGACCAGCATCGGTTTTAAAAAAGTACGGACCAATGATTCCACCGGCCCATAAAGCACACCAGACAGTTAGTTTTTCTGGTCGTAATGGTGTCTCAACATTTACTAAAGGATTATTATCACTCAAAATACGGCGAAAACGTTCCATAGTTATTGGAATTAATTGCTCTGATGGAGAATTATGTGGACCGTAAAATGGATGTATTTTGCGATACGTATTTCGAACAGAACCATGATTTTCAAAATAAGTTTGCACAATTTGGAAGCGTTGTTTAGGCGTCAGTCTATTCATTTTGAAATGCCAAGCCCAAGTAAACATAAATGACTTGACAGCTGACAAAATGGCCGCCAGTTAAAAAAGTGTTGCCAACTTAAAGTCCTATACCTCTATAAAAAACACCTGTTACATATAGCCTTGCCCCCTGTAATAAAGGTATAAAAATATTTAGTAGTAAATGCTAATAATGAAACCAACGGGCTTAAGTATCTCGTCATTACAAAACCATAAATTAAAGGAAGCTTTTACAAACGTTGAAGTTGCTACCAGAATATTCCTTTTCCTAGTGGTTAGCAATTGTAGTGGAGAGTGTTTATTTTCACAGCTTTAGAGAATTTAAATCAAGTAACGAACAAATATGTTACTAGAACGATTATGTAATTTGTTAATTATGTGCATTGAGAGTTATATACTACAAAAAATAGACTTTAATGATATAAAAGAAGATTTCGCAGAGCAAAAGCTTAGAAAGAAATCATTATCGTAACCAATTTACAGCAGCAGCATTTTATTTTGTGACATACCTTATGTAGTTTTTTTTTCTTGAAGCCATTGATTTTAAAATACTTATGTGTGATTAATTTGATTTATATATGTTCATAGATTAACTAAATAAATATATAGAAAATCTTAACATAAAATAAGGTTTTGCCATTTATTTTTGTTTTACTTTTTAGGAGCCCCTATTTCTAGTGTGATCGAGGGCTCTGGCATAATCAAAGACGGCCCTGGTGTGAATAAAAACTATTAAGATTTTTTTTGTTTGTTTTTGTAATGGTTTAGTTGGCATAAAATTGAAAATTGATGAGGGGTATTTAAGATTTACTTAACATTTATTTGACAAACAAAATTTACAGAATAATTTAAAACAATTAGTTTAATCAAACATTTTTTAAACTAATAATCAATTGTTATTAGTTTCAGTTTGAAATTGTGCATTTATTGTGAAATCGACACTTATGAAATTTCCATGACTTTGACATTGCGACCTTATTTCTCAACAATCTTAGTTGTGTAGCAAATTATTTTCTATCAAAAGTCTACCATTTCAAATCGGCCTTTATTCAGTCGTGTCTTCTTTATCATATCATTTCTTCATAATTTTCTATTTTGTTATTCAACATTGACCACAAATGTCTTATACTCTTCTCACGTTGTAACATTTATCGTTAAGAAGCAGTATCTATGTGTGTTCATTAAGGTCAAAGTGCAAATGAGTGTTGCTTTATATTTGATGTGTTATGTGATCTAAGGTCTTTGGTGTATATTTCTAACAATTTTTTTTCTTTAATAAACTAAAACAAACATTATGGTTATGTGACCTTTGGTTTATATTAACATCAACAACAATATCATCAGCATCATCATCATCGTTAACATGTTCATAACAATAACCACAGCATTAGTTTGGTTTAGCAGTAAAAAGGAACTCATTATGGTTTGTTTACTTGGCAGTGTGATTTATGGCATCTCCTAATGCAACAAAAACGTAAGTTAGCCAGGATATTTTACACAAATAAATGTTACTCATTAATTAGAGTTGAAAAATATTTAAAAATTTGTCCCTTTTTTGACTGATTAGAGTTTGATGTTGGTTTGCATTACATTAAGGGTTTCCATGATAACAAAATTGCTGCTTTTAAATAATCCCTTAAATGAGTTCTCAAATGTACTTATATGTAATATAAACTTGAAACTATGAAATTTAATTTTTTAAGCTATTGAATAACATTAAAATTTTTAAAATGTTTTTAAAATTAACTGCTATAATTTCTAAAAATTAACAGGGAGTTTTTTAATTTAAATTTTTTAATTTGTGCTAATGAAAAAGTTAAGCACTTAAATGAATACCCCTACTTTTTGTTTCAGCCAATGTCAGTTTTTTCTATTGTTCTTGTTTGGCCTCAATGAGGAGGTATAAAGCAACTTAATGTTCAAAATTCAGTTTACGAATTAATTGGTTTATTTTGTTGGTAGTATATTTTTGTCACTTTTGCTTAACGTGTTTTGTATCGAATAACGATGATTATTTAAAATCATCTGTGTGTGCGTTTGAGTGTGCTTGTGACAATTTTGCAGGATGTCGCCTGTATTATATTTTATGTTTTTGTTGATTAAAACAAATATTGTTACGTAATTTAATGACATTCAGGGGATAAATGATTTTCATATTAAAATTAAATGTGCAAGAATAAATAGATTAAAAACAGGATAAAGTAAAATGTTTGTTTTAAAAGAAAAATTATAATTTTTGTTTTATAAATTAAGGCAACTTTTCTTAAAAGATATTGTTTCAGTATTTTCTAACTAGAAATGAAATATTTATTTAAAGTTTTTATAAAAAACAATTTTATTAAGTTTTTTTTAATTGCAAATTTAATAAGAAACATTTTTTTTTAAACGAGAATTAATTGAAAAACTTGTATTAAAAGAAAAGTTATCCAACATGTAGCAAGTGATTATGCGTCTTAGGCCAGTTATTATAACTTACCTTTAAAGTTTTAGTAAAAGGTACCTTTTGCTATCGTGAGGAATAAAGTTTTATTTCATTATTACACCTTCCATTTAAAATAAATTTTTATAATTTTAAAATTATGCCAATATTGGTTTCTGTTTACCAAAGACTACAACCTTTTACATACAAAGTAGCAGGGTTTAATAGTTGAAGAAGGAAAATTGGCAACTTTATCTAGTACAGACAATCTTAATTTAACAAAATTTACATTAAAAGTTAAAGGTAAAAAGAACTTTCCTTTAGTTTATCGTTAATTTTTAGATTAAAGTGTAGTTATAATAATGAAAAACTAGTTATCTGTCCGATAACATCCGTACTTTAGCTATTGGTAAGTTGTAATAATGGCCCTTAATTTGTTAAATTTTAGCTTTAAAAAATAGGAAAACGATTCGTTTAAATGATGAAGATATAGCATAAAAGACAACTGCCTCTTTTTTTGTTATTTATATTTTAACAAGAAACTCTATTTTGCTTAGCCCTTGATAAGCTTTAAGACCTTTTTTTATGTGGATAAACGATACTCAAACAAACCTTGTCCAATAGGTTTGAAGTTGGCAAAGTTATAGGAAAATATAGTAAAAAAACATGTTTTCAAAGTTTTAAATACTTATTGAAGTTAATAGTTTTGGGAATAGTAAAAATAAGAAAAATACGCTGAGAAAGAAAAAGAAACACAAATCTTTTTTATAAAAATCTTGTTATCAGAAATTTGTCCATGTAACAGGATTCCTGTAAGCAGTGCGGGTTTGTCGATCTCTTTTGTAAGTTGCTTCTATTTTTTTCCATTCTGCTCTTTCTCATTTTTTCCAATTTCAAGGAGTGCACAATAAGTTGATTACTGGCTTGAGTGTATAGCCCACGGGACACGAGACCATCTCAGGCCTCCATCTTTCAACATACCGACCTACCTTCCTATCAAATATTTCACGGTATTAACACAAAATTATCCAAATATACCAAATCTTACCCAAAACTGTTTCACGACCCAAAGTTTAAGTAAATTAGGGCAATTATTTTTAAATTAAAATTGATTAACTAATTAAATTAAGTTAATTTAAATTAAAGGTTTAAATACACTACTTTACAAAAGAAAAATTTTAATATATTGCCGGAAAAATTTAATTTAATTTTTATCAGCTTTAGTTTTCAAGATATAGCTTTATGTCAAAAATAAAGGCAGTTGCATGATATATGTAAGTATAACTATAACACGATTTGTCCTATTCAATTACAACAAAAATCCAAAATTTGAAAACAAAATTATCTCACAGCTATGTTAATGTTGTTTTTAAATTTACTTAGTAGTTTTGGAGATATCGGGAAACTTGTGCCGAAAAAATCACTTTTTATACAAAACATTTGAAAATTTTGTTTTTTAAAAGTTCATTAAAAAAAGAAATTATTTTTTATCTTGTAGCATTTAGTAAAATATAATTTTTATAAATTAAATAACTTTATTTCCATACCTTTATGAATTTAACTAATTTTTTTTTATTGCTGTGGAATAAGTTTATAATACCTCAAAAATAATTTGCTATTTTTAACTTGATTTGCTACAAAAGCTTGTTTGTTTAGTCTTGTTAAACTACAATTTATTCATTAAAGCTTCATAATTCCATCTATTTGAGAAGGAGATTTAAAAACAACGAAGAACATTTTGTTGATTATTTTGTCTGCTTTGTTGCGTTAAAAATAATATTTATTTCAAACGTGCAAATTCCTTTCTTGTTTGAGAGTTATTTTTTAACCAGAAAAGCGCAACTATTGTTTATTCTCGTCAATAGAATTCCATGATATTTCTTAGATTAGAAAACAATTTCTATAATAATAAAACTAAGGAAAAAATTACTCGTTTGCTCTTTTGTATTGTAACGTTTTTATAATGGAAAATAAAATACAAAACAAACAAAAGAAATTGTTTTTTTTTAATGCCAAAGGACACATGCTGATGATAAATGACTGTCTTAATAACCTAAAGTGATGCAATAATAAGATAAATCACAAAGTTTAACTCAAGTAAATGTGGTTAATTTGATTTAATTGTACCTATAAATAAACAGGGGGTGGGACAGAAACCATTATTTGATAAAATATTGCTGTTAATTTAGTTTAGTTTTAAAATCGTTTAATTTTTAAATGATTATATTTATTCGCACTTATAAATTTGGTTTTAATAAGATGCAAAAAATTATATTTATAATAAATATAAAAATATTCATTTATGACTCTTTAATTAAAGATTATTTCCAAAGCTTGTATGAAAATTTTGATTTACAAACTTTTGAAAATTGATTATGAATCCAGCCGTAAGTTACTAAACACAACATAAATTTATTAATCTTCTTACAACAAATATTGAAACTGATTATTTTGGTTTATGCCTAATATGTCATTCATTCTTCTGGAAAAATGGAAACCAATGTAAACTTATATGGTTTATAGAAGGTTTTTTTTTTTAACATACGAAAAAATCATTGAACATTGCTTAGTAATGCAGAAAATCAATTTCATATAGAAAATTGCTTTCAGGCCACAAATTTAAATGGATTTTTTGTTTTCATACAACAAACATAATTGATATTTTACAAATCATTTCATATGAATACATTTTAATATTAAAGATTATTTATCAATGTTATAAATAAAGAGATAACATAGATTTCATTTAGATTCATTTCGAATATAAACAACCAACAAATATATTTTTTAATTAGAAAATTTTTGTTTTGTATTACCATTACAAATCAAATTGAAGAAAAACTATTTTCTATTTCTGCTAAAGGAAGTAAATGTTCATTTAAATGCAGAAATTTACTTTCCCTTAAACACACGCAGCTATAGCTATAACTATAGTTGATAGTTGACTTAGTCAATCATGTTTCTTTTTATACATACGTATATGAACATATGTATGTATGTATGTACATATGTACATATATATGTATATGCAAATATGTTTTTAAAAGAAAACTATGAAATTTGATACATGTGTATGTCTGTCACATGTTATACATGACAACTATAATTGCTTAACTAACTGGCATTATAACGTTAATTTAATAGCATTTAGATGTTTTATATTGAATATTATATTTCCTTTGTTTTACTTAAACTCATTTTTAACACATGACAACTAAAAATAAAATATTTTCCAACATTTTGCTTTATTTTCGTAAATTACCTTTTGATGTGATTCTTTGTTTGGAATACATCGATAATAATGTTTCGTTAAAACTTTTTTAGCTCAAAATTGAAAGCAAATATTTACAAAAGAAAATATTTTATATTTAAAAGGAATAAAGAAAAAAAAAAACTTTCGTAGACTTTAATGTGCAAATATTTGTTTGTGTAATTTTATACATGTGTAACTTTGATTGGCGGAAGATTACAAAGAGGGGAAAAATTATTTGATAAATATCAATTTAAATTCTCTAAAGAATGTTAAATAAATCTTAAAAGAAATTTAAGTGTACAATTACGTATAGTCCGATAAACATACATTAACATCTAAATCGTTTAGAATAAAATATATATCAAGCCAATCAGTAAGAAAAGAAAAAAACCTTATAGTTTCGTTAACGGAAAATAAATATTACATAAATTCGCCCATTTTTTATACCATCCATTGCTGCTTGTATTAATATATATCGGTTTGTCAATCGGTTTGCAATACTAAGAAATATTTATCTGAGAAATATTTCTCCTAAAGTATATTACCAACTACCGTTTGTCTAAGGGAAACAGTTTTATGGTCAGGCCATTGAGTCGAATTAAATGGAATTCACCCAAATGTTATACATTTTTCATAATCAGTTTAGTTTTGAAATTGAGCTAAATCAATTAAGTACAAAAAGATTACAGAGAAAAATGCAAAAGAGCCCATTAAAAATTTGTAACTTATTTTAATTTTGTTATATAATAGCCAAACTAATCAGTAAAATTTTAAAAAGAAAGTTCACAACTTTTTTTAAACAATTAAAATTAGAACTGCTAACGGCAATCGAATAAAACTCATCCACTATATTCGGTTCAGACCAATTTTACCTCGTTTCAAAAAAATGCTTTCAAACTTTGTGTTATGATATCTGAAAACCTGATACGATGAAGTAATTCTGAGGTCAGATTCCGATTCGGAGTAGCACAAACCTTTAGAGAAGTGTGTATACTCTGATCCCTGGACTAACATTTTTGACCTGTGTTATTTTATGAAACTTATTTATTCATTTGGATGTTATTTTTTGTTATATAAATAATATTTTAAAATTTTTTGATTCAAGGTTGTGAAGTCCACATTGACCCAAAATATGTTAACGGGTTGATTAAATTTTTTTTATTGCCATTCATATATTAAACTAGTAAGAGCGCTATATTCGGCTATACCGAATCTTATATACCCTTCACTATATTCTCTATGTGTGTATATTAGTAAATTTTTTTCAAATACACAAACATTTTTTTTGCTT
>NDXZ01010507.1:0-12056 GCA_003055125.1 Paykullia maculata
AAAAACAAACACGTTGAACCATTGAATTTGAATTAAAACTATTTAGCTCTAAGCGTAGGGATCTATTACCATTATATTTTCTGACACAACTAAAAATAAGTCACTTTTATGAAAGTTTGAACCAATTGAAACATAAAGAAAGACATAACTGTTTTTTAGCAACAGTTAACAACAAAAAAATACACTGATATTTTTCTTATAGATAAACAAGTGTATTGTGCATAGTTTAAGCATATAAAAGCGAAAAATGAAAATTTTGAGTTGTGTCACTTTTGCATTGGGTGTGCGATATGTAGATTGAGCGAGTGTATGTGCTTAGTAGTATCTGCGTATGGCTTTTACGCTTTTCCTGTATAATAAATTATGGGTGCATATGTGTATGCATTTCCTTGTTTGGTGTAGGATATTTGGTTTTATTGGTCAAGCAGTGAAACCAGTAAAAATGTTTTACTTCAAATGCCACCAAATACTACACACTATAAGACCACCACTATAAACAAGTGCATATAGAACCTTGTCAAGTATCACAGAATTATGTTTGTAATCCCCCCTCTCTCTATCTCTGTCTCTTACCTGTACCTAAGTTATAGAGATATGTACATACTTCAGCGCAATAAAAAAACTTAACAAACCCACTTTTTTATGGTTTGACCCCCTTATGGTCATATGACAACGCAAGATCTATTTGTAACTTATAATCGTTTGTTCCCATTCCCCTCTTTTTATTATTGGATAAGGTCATTGTAGACAAAAACTAGGAGCAAGCTAAACTGAAGACTGTAAACAAATGATGCAGTCTTGTTTGTATACGAAAAGAGAACCAGAAAAATATTGAATGTTTTCCTTGTTGGTATTATTGTAGTTGCAGTTGAATTGAGTTTTTAGTGTAGTGTGATTTCTAGTGGTAAAAGTATTATGTTTCGCTCTTATCGTGTTACTTTTACGTGTTTAAGTTTTAAGGGCTCATACTTGAACATTTCTATTGTTTTGTAGCTAGAATCTGAAAACCTTTATTTTAGTGTCCACCTTTTTTACCTACTAAGTCCCGTTTTTGTTTTTTCCCTTTTCTTTTTTCATTAATAAATCTTTTTTACGAGTCGTTGTTTAAACAAAGATTCCATTTTTTTTACAAGGTACACAGTGGATATGTATAAAATAGGTATGCAACTGCGTGTTGTTTTGTAAATTTTTTCTCTTTAATTCTATTTTTGTCTACATTTGTATTAGTGGCTTATGGGGTTCAGCTTTTATATTCAGTTTTAATCTTTTGCACCTCAAGTGTTTTTTTTTATCTTCACAACCATTATTTCCGTGTATAAATTAAAACCTGATGCTTTTCATTTTTGAAGAAAAGCCATTTTGGTTGTGTATTTACTTTAAGTGAATTATCCACGTAGAAAACTAATACGTGGTGGCGACTGAAAGAATTTAGTTAAATAAATAAAAAAATATTTATATTAAGTTATAAGTTTTTAGTGCTAGTACTTCGGAAATTTGATTTTTTAGACACAAGCTTTAAATTTTATCTTCTGACTGGGAACTATAATGGTTGTTCCAACCGAACCTGTTTTCCATGTGTAGTGCAAAAACTTTGTTTTCATTTAACACATTTGATTTCAGATCTTTAATGTGTTGTTTGATTTTCGAAAACACATTCAGTCCTTTGGCAAAAGGCAAAAAAAAACGAATTTTCTAAGATAAAGAACATTTAATAAGCATATGTATGTATGCATGTAAATAAAGGAATGTAATATAATTAAGTTTTCAATATTTTTAATTAGTAAATAGTCGTAAGTATTGGAATTTGAAAATATTGCGCAGATTATTAGAGGGACAGGCATTTCAGAACACAAAGATAAAATTGAAAATTATTTACAACATGAATCTTTTATTTTATAAAGTACCCTTTTTGAATCATTTATTGAATTAACAAACATTTTTGCTTCATCCTTATTTTAAACTTTTTTTATTCACTTTTATGCAAACGAGTCAATTATAACTTTAGCAACTTTTTTTAATTTAAAACAATTTTTGCTTTTTGTGGTTCTATTTTACTAAAGGAAACTACTTTGCAAAGGGCCAAGGCAGTATTAGCATATAAAATTTTCACTTTACTGTAGGTTAATATATGTATGTAGTTGTACGTATAAAAGCATAGAACAACTCTTGCAATGTTATTTTGATTTAATTGAAATGTTTCTATGAAGGAAACTTTTAAAACAACACATAAGTACATATATGCACACACATATGTTTACACTAGGGCTGGGCAAAATTATCGATATTAAAAACAAATATCGATATACATATATCGTCGATGCTTTATCTTGCAATATATCGATACGTTATTGCTTTTTTTGCATATTGATTTCGATAATTTTTTTAGCTCTGGTTTTGTATTTCATGTTTGATCACAGTCAATGTAAAGTCTATATCAAAAAGATTTTATTTACACCCGTGGACAGGCCCAGGACAGACAAAAAAGGATGCTTGTCTTGTCAATATCTGATAAATTCTAATTTAACTAAATTTTCTATAGCGGCTTACTTTGTAGTTTAACCACAAATATACAGAAAGAAAAATGACGTTCTAAAATCAGGAATTAAATTCTTGAATTTATCCAAAAACGTACTTAAAAATGTAAGTAATATTTAATACATATAAAAGATATTTACAATATTTTTAATATGGAGCTTATTTGACTTTTTGAAAACTATATGTTGTTGTTGCAAAAATATGTTTACCTTGTTTGATATATCTTCCAAAACTACTTGATTATGTAGTAAATTGTATCAGTTTTATTTGTGCTGTTGTGGTGCTTAGTGTTAATAGTTTAGTGTTTATTAGTGCGGATTATTGTTATTATTTGTTTAAATTACATAATTCATAATTGGGGGATTCACAGGCCACTCATATGTCATATGTCCTAAAAATTTAAAATGGTTTAAATTACTTTTCATACTAAAAGTATCCTTAAATAATATGACTCTGACTGTTATGTTTATTGTGCTGTTGTAAACTATCCTTAGCCAAACAGAAAAAGCAATAACAAAGAACTTAAAAATCTTAAAATTTTTAGGACATAAGACAATATTATATCATTAGTTGCTTTTGAATCCCCCAAATATATAAAATGAAAAACTATGTAATTTTTATTTTTTTTTTTGTAATGTAATTTTTAATTTTTAATATAAAATATATTATTTTTAGTTATTTTATTATATAAATATTAATTTTAATAAATTATTCATTAAAAATAAAACGAAATCTATTTTAAATCAATATTAGGGATTAAATCAAGTTAAGAATTCTTAAATCAATCTTATTTTTGGATTACATCAAGTACAAATCCGAGATTAAATCAAGTTAAGAATACTTGAATTAAGCGCATTTTCGGGTTAAAATAAGTACAAATATGGGATCGAATCATGTTAAGAATTCTTGAATTAAGACTTTTTTCGGCTTAATTGTGGCTAAAGTTAAGAAATCCGTTTTAGATAAATTCGTTTTTGAATCAAGTTTTTCGTACTTGGTTTAAGAAAATCCGTACTTACCGTACTTTTGACACCGCTACGGCTTGATTTAAGTACGGATTACTCAATTTTTTTTTTGGGTGTACAGTTTTTTGTATAAAAAGTTCGTTTTTTCTGTATTTTATACATATACAAAAAATATCACTATATCTATACTTTAAACACGAAATCGATATTAAAAAAATATTAATAAAAACAATATCGATGGTTTTTTGCATTTGTCCATTTTTAATATAACACATGCATATTTAGAGTCACAATTAAAGTAGAAATTGGAAAATATTTACAGCTCTTCACGACTAAGAAAACCAGTTTATAATCCAATTTAATATTTTAAATACTATTTGTAGTTCTTTAATTTTGGTCTTATGTAATGTGAAACAAAAAATTTATAACAACTTTTCCGGATTAATGAAGATGAATATTTTCGTTAAGCTATTGTGAATCGTAAAATATGGTTAAAACTGAATAATTATAAATATTACAAAAAGCTTTACGACCACAAAAAATGTCGGTTTTAAAACCTCAAATGTTTAATTGGCAAAAAATACATATGTATGTGTGTATAAGATGTAAATTAAAATGTTTTTTGTAAAAAATGGTTTCATTTGAGTCTAATGATTTCTGGTTTTTTACGTCTGTTCTGTTTACAATTTTTTTTATTCTCTATTTCCCTCTAATCGCCATTGAAATTGAGGAAAATTTTTATTTCATTTTTATCCAATTTATATTTATATACATATGTATGTATATTTTTTGTTTTTGTCAGAAAACTTTTTTGACGTATTGAGAATAAAGAAAAAAAACTTTATTGACTTCAGATTACAAACTTTATTCGTTTTATTACAAGATATTAAAGGAACAACTTCTTTATACATACATACATACATATTTCACGTCTTTTATTATTATATTCCAACAACATTAAAAAAAACAAAAGTTTATCATTTGTAACATTTGTGAGTCATAAAATATACAAAAATAAATATCAAATTAAAGTGGGATTCAATAACACAACATACAAATTAACTTAATGATATTTCTAAGAAACAATTTAACAAATATAGAGAAAAAAAAATCTGTAAATTAATTCGCTTGTCGTGCTAAGTTTTAAGGAGAAAATTCCATATTGAAAAAAACTAAAAAATGTTAAAATAAATTTATGCATTAATTTGTTTAATTGTTTAAAACTCAACTGAAGTAATACACACATTTCTATTATACCTATGTACACACATATAAACAAACGTAGATACCCTGTCGGATTTGCGTTAGCTTGTTTAAAATATAGTTGACTTTTGGCTCACTCAATTACAACTGACTTCTAAACTAACTCACAAATGATACAAATAAGAGTCAAATTTTTATACCCTTCACACACACACGTGTGGTGAGGGTATATATAGGTTTGTCATTCCATTTGTAATTTCTTCAATATTCATTTGCGACCCTATAAAGTGTATATATTTGGTATCCTTATAGTTAGGGAAGTCGATTTAGCCATGTTCGTCTGTCCGTCTGCCCGTCTGTCCGTGTGTATGTTGAAATCAAGTTTACGTAGCTCCCGTAGGTCACCCAGAGTTGTATATGGTATCAAACTTTTGGAAATGCTTTTGAGAAAATTGGTATTGAAAGCTGGCAAGTTCCATCAATAACTGGCTGAGATATAAGCAAAAAAAGACGACTGCCTCGTTTTTTAAAGTTTTTTTTTTACTTAAAAATTATTCTATATATATGTATGTGTAAGACATGTCTTTTGGGGAATTTTAAAGAAAAAAATTTTCGATTTTTAAGGAAAAAAAAATTTTTTCGAGATATAAACATTTTTTAAATTTTTTTTGTGTTTTTTTTTTAACACAAAAATGATTATATTGAGAAAAAAAACAAAAAAAATGTTTGTGTATTTTGAAAAAAATTTACTAATATACACACATAGAGAACGTAGTGAAGGGTATATAAGATTCGGTATAGCCGAATATAGCGCTCTTACTAGTTTTTGTACAACTAGTTTTTTCTCGATAAGTGTTGAGTTAGCTTTCATTTAATTCAAAGCTGATGCAGAGATGAATAGCTTAATTTTTATATAACGTTGTTAAAAAACAAAATACTTTGCATAGTCTGTCAGAATAATAAAAAAAATATAATAATAAAAATTTTCCATATAAATATGTAATGTTTCATTTTTTTTAAATAAATATAACAAATGTATGTATGTAAAATTTGTACATAATAGTTTCTTCTTTTGTTAGAGCCAGTCATAGCATATTCAGTTCGTAGCTAACCAATAGTACACTCATATTGTATGCGCCATAAACTAACTCGAAATGAGCTAACTTGTGGTTATCTGAAACTTATGCCGCGTGAGTGAGTACTGACTCATTCTAATGACATTACGTTAAAAACTGAATAGTATTTAACATGGGAAATAAGTTAGCTTTTGAGTCAGCTATGACTCGTTTCTGATTAACCATTAGTTAGTTTTGAGTTAGCTCAAATTCCGACAGGGTATGTATGTGCATATGTTTGAAATGAAATAAATCTTATTTCCAATAAAACAATTATTGTTTTTACAACTACATTTTATCCCTGTTAACATGATGTTATTTGCGGAAAAAAAACACAAAAACAAAAAGTGCTGACTTGTTTTGATATGTAAAAGTTTAACTTTAATATTGTATTTTTATTTGCTCTTAAAAACTGCCCTCAATTTGTTGAATAGAAAAAAAATCTAAGGTAATAAATCAATAAAATAACTGAAGAACAGGGTACGAATAAAGTTAATAAAAAGTGGGTATTCAGAAGTGATGAGTAATTTTATTAGTAAAACTTGAAGGAAACGTAAAACTTTTTATGGTCAAAAGAATAAAAACAATTTTTAAAGAAAGTGGCAGATTACAAAGTATTCACCTATTGGCTCTTAAATGTACATATATATTGACATTTCTTTTTTTTTTCTCTACGTCATTACAAATTCATATTAAAAATTATGTAAATTTTTTTTTATTTTGCTAGAGATTCTCTGTTGGTTTCTTTTCACTTTATGGCTTATTTTTACGAGTTGCCAACAAAGTAAAAATATATTTTAGTTCCAGGATTGTTTCAATATTCTGGTCACGTTTTTGTAAACTGAAAGTTTAAAAAAAAAAATTTAATTAATTTTTTTAAGTGCAGAGATTGTCATTGATGTATTGTTTTTTCTTCGTCATAAGTGTTAATGGTTTTTATGATTAATGTTTGATTATTATTTCTTTAATACCTAATTACTGCTTAAACGTCCACGTGGATTTCAATACATTTAACACGTGCAAGTGGTAAGTGCAATAATCCACCGGAGAATGTAATTATTTTACATAAACAACTTATATGTGAATTTAATTTTGAGTTAAATTGGTTTTATTTTAATACTTAAAAATTCCGGTATTTTCTATAGAAACTTTTTTCATTATCAATTTACACAAAACGTATCACTATCTCTTTCACCATTTAGCGAAACAATTAAAAGCCACTTTATTCCAATGCATACAAATATGACTAATATAACTAAAGTTGCAATAACAGAAATGTTCTAAACAGACCCATCGTTTAAAAACGGTTTAGCTGTTGCTTACATGTTACTTTGTAAAATCGCTCTGTGAAATGATATTTGCAATGGCCATGTAATAAATTGCAATTTATACGATAGCAAAATTCAATTATAGATGGTTTAGATTTTGTAATTACGTCAATTGAACGTTTCACATGACTACGAGTATGAAAGAGCCATAAAAACATGTGCGTTTAAACAACAACAACAGTAATTGGAATGTTTTAAAAATCTAACGATATATTTCAAATTAAATTATGTTTTTTTGATGCTGTTTTTTAAGAACTTAAACTAAAAAATGAAAAGGAAAAACAAATATTGTATAAACTTTTATTCAATATATTTATTATAGTGTGAATTTTATATCATTGAATTAAAAAATTAACATAACTTTGAAGTTTGGGATTTCATTTTAATAAAACAAATAAGTCAGTTAAAATTAATTAACAAACATTATTTAAGAAATTTGATTTAGTTCAATCACGACTTTAACCTTAAATTTTTGAATGAAATGTTTGTAAAATAATGCCACAATAATTTTGATTTAACGCATGCTATGCCGTTATTTATTTAAACCAAATACATACATACATACATTCAAATATTAGTGTGACCAAAGTAATCATAAAATATTTCATATTTTTATTATCTTAAAAATAAACAAACAAAACTATATGTTTTTTTCTGCAAATACACGTCTTCGCATTGGAAGTTACAAAGTAAATAAGGTCTAATAATGAAATTACAATACAATACAATATGTATGTATGTATCTACATAAGTATGTAGCTCGATATAAAATAAGTGAAAGATCTTTAAGATAGTAAATAAAAAAACTTTAACGATATACATACAAACATACATTAAACATATTCTTTCACAATAAGACTTTCTGTATGAATGAACAATTTAAAGTTTAAAAACATTAAATTTTGGTAAAAAAGATAGAAAATAAAAATCCACCTGCTTTTACTGCTACATATGTAAAAAAAAGCAGACAAACACGCGGGTGTATTAAGAAAAAAATAAGAGAAGAAAATCCTTTTTAAATTAATACTTAAGAATAGTCGGTTTAAAAAAAAAACAAACATCCCAAAAGGAGGATTTTATAACGGTTAAATTAATAAAGTGTGTTTATTTTAGTAACGTGATCTTATAAGAAAAGAAGACTTATGAAAATCACTTGTATTTTCTTTTCACTCACACACAATTTTGGGATTTCAAATATAAAATATAAAATACAAACATTCTCCCTTCATACACACAAAAAAACTTTAAATTTAATAAAAATGAAAAAAAAAACCATAAATAAATGAATGAAACGTCAACATTTAAAGTAAAAGTTAAGAAAATTGCTTACAAACACGAAAAAAAAGAAAATAAAAAAAATTAAACTTTCTTAAATAATAATCCGCCTGCGTTAAAAATTTCAAAGGTCTTGCCTTTATATTCATATTCAATAAAATTTCTTAACACAATTTTAAGTGTTGCAAACAGCAACACAGCTTTAACCATATAATAAACAAATCATTGTTACCGAACACAAGCCAAGACATTGCCTGTATGTCTGTATGTTTCTTCAATTCTTTTTAACCCAAGTACATACGTATTTACATACAAACATACATACATGTTTAGAATATTAAACTGAAGTTTGTTTCTATACACAAGTGTAGGCTCCAAACCTACCTTTTGTTTTTCGAAAGTAAGTTTAAAACATCTCTTCACATAGAAATTATTAAAGATACATACATACATACATGTATGTATGTACATTCGTATGAGTAATATTGACCGAATTAATACCTTTTGAAAATTTTTTGATAGAAACGTAATTTAAAAACATAAGGATTTGGCAGACAGACTTCTTGTTAGGGGTTTTCCTTTATTCCAAAATTCTTTAAAATTATTCACTGGTGGGTCTACTTCTCACGTAGGGAAACACTGTTGTGTATAGATAATATGGATAAAGGACTTCTTTTCTTATACATCTGCACATGCTTTTGTTCTTATAAAAACAAATATTCATTGATTTAAATTTTTAGATGTGTATGTGACAACATGTTTTTCAATTTGATTTTAAAATCTTTGGTTTCAAAATGATAAAACAAAAAATTCGTGTCATCATACTTTGAGTCAAAAGTAGGTGTCATTGCATTATTTGGTTTAGTACGCGCGTTGTTTTGCGTTAAAAATTTGATTTTGCTAGAGCTTTAAAATATTTATTATATTAAATTTCTATAAAGAAACAGTTCAGATAATTGAAATTATGTACATATACATATGTATGTATGCATATACATATGTATGTATGCACGTACATACAAATGTACACACATGTACATATACTTATGTATATGAAGTATGTATTATGTATGATATACATATGTAAGTAGTTTCCTTTATTAGTCTTGATAAGAAGTAAGTTTTGGTCCGTCACTTACAAAAAAAAATAAATTAATTTGTTAATTTCAACTTTTAAATAAAAGTTAATTTTAGGAGTTTGTAATATATTTTGACGTAACTTAACTATTAATACATATCTGTGTATGTAACGATTTAAATTTTATGGCTAGGCCCTGTCAAAACGATAACAAGTTTTCTAAAATTCTAATTGAATTCCATGTACAAGTTCACTATGCTACACCTCTACACTAAGTACTAAGTAAATCCGTCCTTTAAAAGTCATTTCAATTTGTAAAACTATTTTTTATACGAATGATATAAAACCCAAAACTAAATCTAAATGTAACATTATTAGCATATAAAACATCTACTTACGTTATGTATGCACATATGTACAAAAATACATATATTCATAAATAGGTATGTATGTAAGTATGTGTGTATGCATGTACATATGCATATTTGTGTATGTGTAAGGTTCTGAGCCAATGTGGATGTATGAATATTTAGAGTTTTAATAAAGTCATAGTCATCACTTTAATGAGATACTTAAAATAACTAAAACAATAAAGTTGTCTTTTTATTTCACACCCACTGCCATCGGAAAAGCACAAACACGCTTACGTATATACATACTTATACACTCAGACATGTACTAAATGAAAAAGGACGTTAAATAAATTTATTAATTATAAAAAAGTTGGACCATAAAACTTTTTACACCATGTTGCTGGGTTTAAGACAAATTACTAAAGTTAATATGAATAATAAATTAATTAATTAAAACGAATAATGTAATAAAAAATATTTTAAAAATACAAGTTTTTCTTCGTGGTCACAATTCGACCGCAATTTATTAAGCTTTAATCCCTGAGCAGTCCTTGACCATGTATCCTTCTTTTGCCCTTTTAGGTCAATTATATTTTAGATACATTTGTTGAGTTTGTAATTTTTTTATCAGCCGATATTTTTTTTCGACGATAATTATATTAAAAAATTTACTGAAAAATTTCGTATATCCCGAAGCTAATTTTGTCAGCAGCTTTTGGTTCATTCTTGGCCGCTGGATGAAATATTATTTCTTTAACTTTCATTTCATTTATTTAAAATAGGATATACTTGAACTATATTCATCTATATTTCGTATACTGCTACTTTGAATTTTTGTTTCAAGATGTTAAAGAAAGTTTGCATATTTTATTTATAAAACAAAAACAGTAAAACATTTTTCCTTAAGTAGTTGCTTATGTGTAAACAATTTTGTTTATCCCATTTGAAAAAAGAATAAAATCACAATTAAAATAATTAAGAAATGGATGAAAATTTTGATGAATATAAGACATCATTATAATCTTTTCATGTGTTCCAGTACTAAGTTACAATGTGGTCAAAATAATCGATGTTTTCCTTTACATGGCAGGATAATTTTTAGGTAAAAAAACTTTTTTTTTAAGTTTTTAAAATCTTTAATAAACTGCGTTGCATAAATTTCTACGCAAGCTATCTCAATCTGCGAACAAAATTTTTAATTTGATTCCACACTAGGCCTTTTCGAACCCTTATTACATGCGAGTGAGAGCAAGAAAGATTTATCAATCTAAAAAACAGTTAAAAACAAACGCCTTTCCATGCAAGTGGAAAAGGAACAAAAGGAACTTTTTTTGACACCTAAAACAAATGGAACAATGGGACTGGTTTTAAACAAAACATCACTAAATAGAAATAAAATAGTGACTAAGTCGCTAGATTTGTCTTGAAAAAAAGCTAAAATGGCATTACTTTTTAACAATAACAAAAGCCAGTTTTTGTAGTTGACAGCCAAATTCACTCCTAAACGGCCAACCGCCGTGCGTTACCGCCGCGTTATTTCGCTTTGCTTTATACAAATTGTATGGGCAGCGAATTTTCGACAGCTAAAAACAGAGAACAAAAAAACCCGATTGATCCTAATTAGTACAGGGAAAACGTCATTGCCTTTATCTACTTATTTTTTAATAATTAAAATTTCATTAATCTTTGTTTATTAAAATAGTTATAATAAGGAGGAGTAATAAAATTTATTCATTCCAAGTATTACTAATTAAAATTTTCAAACGTTTTTTTTTAATTTTCTGTCTTTAAATATTTTCTCTTCTTTTTAATATGTGGTTTCTAACCAAACAATTTTATAAAAAAAATTAAATTAAGCAGTAAAAACATCAATTAAACGAATAAAAATACTAAAAAATAAATGATGTAAATAAATTACTTAACATTGATTGATATGGTAAATTACAATGATTTCATTACAAATAAAAATAAAGCAGATTGTTAAAGTAACTACGACCATTCGCACAGTTTACAAATAAAAAAATAGGACAAAAGAAAAGCAATAAGAATAAAATGCAACAGATTACATTAAAGTTCCAATTGAAAGAGAAAAACAAAAGTTAAAAAAAGAGGTGTTAAGAGAAGGATTTAACTTTAACAAACAAATGATTGGCAGACAAAATGACAGGGTGAGAAGGTGTGCATTTAAACAAAATGAAAAAAAA